>VOPJ01015010.1:0-52646 GCA_014673585.1 Semibalanus balanoides | reverse complement strand
TTTGGTCAATTCTTCATCAGCCATCTGGGGCTGCCTTCAGAAGCGTCATTTTCTGCAAATGATTGGTATAGAGTCATAGACTATAGGGTAACAGTGCTATTTGTACAGATATGAATGTCATTCTTACCATGCAACGCCATAAGCCTAATGTTAAATTATGCAATTATTGTAGGACCCTGGCCTACCAGGCCGAACTAAAAAATAACCACCATGCACCGCCCTTGACTGTGCAAATTAAAAATAGTTTACTACCATCCCGCGGCACTTAAAATATCAGAAAGAGTACGAACGAATATTGCAAATACATAGGAGTTACGAATAGCAACGTTTTGACAAAATTGTCAAATATTTTTCATGATTAAAAAAAAAAAAAATAGGGGCACCCTCAAAATATAGTAGACCGAATCCGTTGAGTTTTCAGATTTGGGTATAGGTAGGGGCGCCATTGTAACTGATGACCCCCCCCCCCTTGGAGATTTTCTGGATCCGCCCCTGTGCTTCACTGAACGAATGGACTCTAGATGCATATATTCTTTAGAAACGGCCAATTTTGTATCATAATCTTGAAATGAGCTCATTTCATGTTTCCATAACTCTTGAATAATGATAATATCGCCTAAATCAGTAATTTATTTTTCTTGGAATATACCGTATACTAAAACTTTCATACAAAAACTTTTCAAAACATTTTAAAATGTTTTAATACATTTCGCGCAAAATAATCCATCGTGAAAATGGCTAATATCTCGAATTTTCTATATTGGTGATCTAAGGTCAAGTTATAATCGTCATACGCGTAGTAACGCGGGGGCCGCGGGGGCCATGGCCCCCATCACTTTTTGTGGGCTTTAATCAACAACTTTACTTCGTTATAACAATTCAAAAGCGCAACAGATTCGCGAAGACGAAATAAGCTCAAATCTGCATTGAAATCTCACGTGGGGGGGGGGGATTGAGTTCCGCTCAAGACAAGATCAAAGTTTCCCTATGCCCCTCACTTTTCTCATGTTCCTACGCTCCTGATAATCGTGACCATTTCAATGTATCCTATAGGGGAAAACAAAACGCATATTTCTCAGCTGTAAGGGAATACATTTAATTCATGTTTGCTCTAACCACTATAGTTTTAGCCAGAGACTTGACCTGACCGGGCCCTAAATCACGCCTTTGCTAGCAACCCCCCCCCCCGGCCCCTGCATCGATCGGGCCTGACCAGGACCGAGCTCCTACCAAAAAGGGGCCGTATCAAGAATATGCAAAGATCGGGCCCTCATCCTGACCGGGCCTAATTTTACGCCTTTGTCAGCACCGGGCCCCTGCCTTGATCGGACCTGGCCAAGACTGGGCCCCTACCAGAAAAAGGTCCGCATCAAGAATATGCAAGGACCGGGCCCTCGTCCTGACCGGGCCCCGTATTACGCTTTTGCCAGCGCCGGGCCTCTGCCTCAATGAGGCCTTACCAAAACTAGGCCCCTGCCAAGTATGGGCCATATACGGGCCTTTTTGCTGCGGGCCCCCTCATAAATTTCGGGGGGTCAGCTGACCTCTTTGACCCCCCCCCCTCCTGCGTGCGTCACTGGGTGACTCTGCACGTGCGCACGTGCACACCCCTATTCTTTATATCAGGAACTTACGGCTGAACCGATTGTGTTCCAATTTGGTATGTGGTTAGGGACCACTCAGCCGCCACTTTCCCACAGGTCAGGGGTGGGTGCCTCTGCACATGCACACGTGTGGATCCTTTTTGTATCTCAGAAACTACTTTCCCGACTGAGTTGAAATTCACCATACATTTCCTTTGCTCTTGCTCGTTTATCGCTAACTACGGCGCCGTACTGGTTGATTTGTGTTACAACTGTTTTAAGGCTCACGGGCATTATGTTATGCTACGTAAGGCGTTTTGAGGGCGCCTGACACCATTACAAACACTGGGGCTTCGGCTCCAGGTGGCCCTTGCTCGGTCGCCTGAGGGGTCCGCTTGGCCTCCAAGGGGGAGCATGGACTCCTTGCCCCCTTGTTTAAGCCACTTCTGTAGTCCATAGCAGAGGTGCAAAATCTTACGCACTTGCCCACGTGCGAAGGTGACCAATTTCCACTTTATGTGATCGGTTGTGATTTACTTGTACTTGTTAAATCATAACTTTTCAGTTATTAGGCATATAAATATAATAAATGTTTGCACTTTTGGGAAATCTTTAAAACCTAAGTGAAATTTGTAAATGGTTTGTGCTATTCAAATATTTTCAGGTTTTGAAAGGACACGTGAAGTTATTCTTTTACCACTCCAAAAATATGCCTCAGAGAGAGACAGCCAGGCGGAGTACGCTGTTCATAACACATCTTACGCACCGAGTGTGCGTGACGTATCTTCTAACTCCAGGATGCGAACTTTCGACCAAGTTTGCAGTCGCACTTTATTTGTGAGATGTTGTATTCATTAGTGACCTATGGCGTGAAGGTTACCTTCAGGTTTTTCAAGGCGGCAATGGAACATTTTTTCCTTTTAAGTGGTGTCCTCCCGACGAACTGTCAACAACATGATGAGTCGGAGTGCCTCCGTTCTGAGATCGGATAAATTTATTCGCCGAGCCGAGATCACCGGGCGAGGCACTGCACTAGCAGAGAGGGGTGTTGATGGAGGGGCGCAGGATCATAGTTGGTGTGGGGAAGGGACATGCAGAAGGGGAGGGTAATGTAAACGAAGGGGTGGGCCAAAAAACTGGCCCAAAACGGCCCACAAACTCTGGTCCGGTCGCGCTCAAAGTCGTCCGCTTCTCCGTAGCTGGCACATAACATACCAAGACGCAAAGTCCATTACGTCATTGCCGGATCCCCGAAGGCAGGCCGGTAGTGGGTGGGCTATTTTATCACACGTGCCTCTCGAGCGTTTGGTGAGTTGGAGCCTCCTCCGAAGATCCGGATAAAAATTAATTCAACAGGCCGGACCAGTGGACGGCCCCTCATAGCTCAAGAACTCTACATATTAGTACCTTGAGTAACGTCATTCGCGCTGTTGATTTTGATTTTTGCATGACTTTACATTGTACTTTTTGTTGATAATCACTTACAATGAAATCAGAAGAAATAGTAATTTTCAGATATTGTGATCTTAACTCTTCTCCTATTTCTCCTAGTTATTGTGACTAATTTTGCGTTTTGTGTTCGTGTTCGTGACCATCTCGACACTTTTTGCACCTCTGGTCCATAGGTACCTACCTATTACGACACATAACAGTGCTTAGTGTTATGTGTCGTAAAAGGTGTCGACACATAACAGTGCTTGCTTGGTGCTTAACCCGCGACCTACTGGGTTATGTTCTGTAACGTGACTTACTAGGGGGTTATACGGGGGTTTAACGTCTATTTATAGCCCCCTCTCTAATCTCCGAAACTACTGGACCGATCGTAAAAATTCAAACGGCATTCGATAGCCCTGTCAAATTTGTGAATGGACACCTAACATTGTTAACCTCAGGGTCACTGATGACGTTACAGGTCACGTCAAAGACAAAATGTTTGACCTTGTCATCAAAGTCCGGTGGATGGCATTGTCGCGCAAAAATGCGATATTTAACGCATACTTAGTTGACAAATCGGTATGATTCGTGTATCTGACACTTCTAATTACCTTTTTTAAGCTGTTTTAGACCTTGGATCAGGTCAAGGTCATCCGAGCTCACGAGGTTAAACTGCAGATTACGGTTATTAGGAGTTGTAGCACAATGTTTGTTGGTTCGTTTTTCTACTAGAACGCGAAAAATGACTTCAAAAGTTTTCTTGTTCCATGGAACCAGAAGTAAAATGCAAAAAAAAAGAAATGCAGTTTGTGTGCATGGTATCATTGGTATAATGCTGTAGAAGTGGTCGAATTTTGTCTTTGAAAGGTTGTTAGTCAGTCATTTTAAAAATACCGGCTTCAAAACTGCTACATATATTCATTGGGCTTGTCTCGAGACTCGATCATATATATTTTTTGTATTTTTTTAATTTGGTTAAAACAAAAACAAAAATGTCTTTGGATTTATCAAAACTGTGAATTTCGGAAATTTTCACAAATCAAAGTCTTCAGTTTGATAGGCGAGTTTATTATCTGTCATTTCATATATGGCAATCGAGTTTATCTTAAAAACTGTAATTTTAACAGCGTTTCCCGCAATCCCTTATTTTTCAACAAGAAACGCAGAACATGACGTCACTCTGACGTCTTTTCCGGTTGACCTATCATAGCCTCATCTTTTTTCGTCATGCAACATGTGTCAATTGAAGTGAGACAAAGTACGGAAAGTTTGGTGGCGATACCGATGTTGGCTTAGGAGACATGGGTGTCGTTTTCTATAGGCCTGGTAGGGCCCGAGCCCTACCAATAATTTCACATATTAACATTAGGCCTATGGCGTTGCATGGTAAGAATGACATTTAAATATATAAAGTTAGCATTGGGGCCCTACCAATCATTTTCAGAAAATGACGTCCGTGTTAGGAGATATTGCAAATAACGGGAGGGGCATAAATAGCCTCCTCCCAAGTAACTCGCGGGTTAACATAACAAATTTATACCCTGTGCCGCAACACATATTTGTGTTGCGGTACAGTCTACGTTTTTTCCATGAACATTGAACAATGAACAATGATTGTACGGCACAGAAGCATCCCGACGTGGCGACTGCAGCAGGGTGTTTGATGGTGCATCATAATGGGTGGTAGACTGTGCCGCGTGTCACAGGAGAATGCGGTACAGCCTAAATACTAATCACCTTCTCATCCGATATAATAGATCGCAAAGCTACAAGCACCTGTTGATTTGCTTTCAAGTCGTTAGCAAGGTACCTACTGATTACTCAAGGTCAGTGATGCGATAAGTTCAAAGCCAAGTGAACCACTGGGTGCACTTTAAAGGAAGTATGCCCACTGTTTTGGAATGTCAAATTTATTTTTATTGCGGTAAGAAGCTGTTGGTTTGATTATTGGATACGACAAAATTCATGTCTGGAGGCCCTTAAGTTGAATTTGTACTTATATTCTGTTTTGCAAATTGTTTTGTTTCGATATCGATTAACGATCGCCACTTTGATAAGAATAGGAAAGAAGATGTATCTTAAATGGTGCACCTAAGACAATAAACCACATACGAACAATGTAAAATAGTCACCGAGGCTCTTTTCGGCAGCCACTATCAGTTCATAGAATCTGTTTTGTATTGGCCAGCGCTAGCGCTAAATGCTAGTGGCTCGTCTCCCACATATCTTCCGTGTTTTTTTTTTTTTACATTTTTTACATTTTATTTTGTAGGGATTTTTCCCATTTCTTTCTATTTTAAATAAATTTATACAAATCTGAGATTGCCATGTTAAAGAAAATGTATTGTTATATTTTTACCGTTTTCTGTTTGAAATTGTCTGCAAAACCGTATTTCTACGATTCATCAACAATTAACCGTTTTTCCACCATCATGCCATCACTAAAACGTTATTATCTCCCAAACTACATGACCAACTTTGATGCAATTTTGACAGGATACGTATAATTGTTGTACAATCAGCTACTCTAAAATTAAACAAGATTGGGTGTATGTGTAAACAGTTATGCAAGACAAACTTCAAGGGAGGTCGTTTTAGGACCCCTTCCCGTAGGGCGAGGTTTATCACAATGTGTGAAAAGGATCAATAATAAGTTATACTAAATTTGGTGGAGCTACACGCCGCCGTTTTTTTCAAAGTCTCGATGAAACCACAGGGAGTGTTCAGACACCCCTTCCCAGTGGGGCGCGGGTTAGGACTGCGGTAAACTATTTTGCACAGTGATATAGGAAAGTATCAACATATAGCAAAACATAGCATGGTAATGCGCTGCAAAACTGTGTGAGTTTATAATTGTGTTTTTAAACCGTATACAATTTAATTTGAGTTGCATCATTGCTCCGCGATACGGCGCATTTTTTTCATTCCCTGGATATCTGTATTCTTACTGTTGAAGGTGCTAAGAACGGTAGTGTGTAATGTTTGAGGTGCTTGGAATTTATTTACTGTCATGTGCGTTAAAGGGAATATAGCACCTTGGGAAAAGTATGTAGAATGATGGAGAAGAATGCCCTGATTACGGTCCTGGCATTCATTTCTGTGAAAAAGTCAGAATTTGTTGTAATTTGAAAAATAGTAATATGTTTACATGTGATCTACAACCAATCTTGCGTCACCAAAGCGAGGTGTGACGTTCACAATGGGCTGACAGCTGCTGTTTGCCGGCACCGCACGATGGGTGCACCGGTACGTGAAAGCGAAACTGGTGGATCGACCGGCGCTCGGCTCGCCGGGTAGGGTCGTGGGGCACGCTATTACGTGAACAGTGGAGTAACTACTGATGACGTATGCGAAACGTCCCGAATATTGTCCTTTTAGAATACGCCCAAATACGCCCAACGGTTTTTGCGTTCAAACTCAGCAACTAGGTCGTTTTGGAAGGAACAATTTCAGATTTAGAGGTTCTCAGTACACCCGACAATCTGGCTATCTCAGTTAAAAACTAATGTTAAAGGTGGCTATATTCCCTTTAAGTTGGTGGGGGAAAAAAGACACTCTGTCCCCCGTCCCCGTCCCCCCGCTGGCGGAGCCCATGCATGTTAAAGTCTCTGGCCTTCCGAGGGCTTCCTCAGCAATAGTGAATCCAGAGGAAGGCAAAGTGGCCATACCTCCAAAAACGCCTGAAATTGGAGCAAAATTAACACATTTCGTGACATAGAAGAAAATCTATGCAACTTTGACTAAGGATTTATTTATATTTTATTCAAGCGATCACCAACAGGATCACCCCACTAACAGGCGAAGTCAACAAGGCACGGACATCCGTTTCTTGCAAATCATGGCTTACTATGTGTTGTTTAACAATTTTTTGGAAACCATTCTTGAGAATGTCATAAGCAATGAATAAGTTGGTGTCTCAAAAAGTTGGTGTGGAATTTCCACACCAACTTTCAAGATGGTTTGGAGCCTTCCACACCAACCACATACGAAGTTACGCCCATATATATTATATATATATGCAAAATTTTTTAAACAGACAGCTTATTTGTGAGTGACTTGCTTAATTCTGGATCGTCTCACAGTTTTCTTCACCACCGTCTATCTTGCAAAGAGTACAAAGCAATACAAGCAATACAAATAGTAAATTACAGCCGTCTGATTAACCCCTAGACCTCCGCGATGTGCTAATAAGATTGAGAAACATACGGATCTGATTAATTTCGTCGAGCTGAAAGTCATCAATTTTTTGTCTTTGGACCGTGCTGAGTAACCTACCGTCAAGTAAATGTGATTTTGAAACGACACGTCCAAGGTTCGAGAAACTAGTTAAAATCCCACAGCCAAAGTTAAGAAAGATCTAAAATCCATTTTAATTGAGGCTGCCAATGCTGAGAATGGAGGTGTTAAGTTCAAGAAACTGACTGGTGAGTACGACCCATGGTATTTGTATGGCAACCCGAAAACCCACAAGCAGAACAACCCTCTTAGACCCATCATCTACCAGATCCCTACTCCAGCTTATGAAGTGGCTAAACAACTTAACACCCTGATAGCTCCATATGCACCAAAAACCTACTCACTCAAATCATCCGATGAATTCCTGGAAGTTCTCAAAGTCAAGGAAAGTGAAGTCATACTAGCATCTCTTGATGCCTCTTCACTATTCACGAATGTGCCAGTAGATACCACTATCGATATCATCTAATATATGTGTACTATGAACAGTACCATTCAGCACCACGGACTTTCCCTGCGGCAATTCTCAAAGACTGCTTCGAGATTTACCAAGGACAAACGCCGTTTCGTTAGCCCGGGAAGCAAACTCTTCCGGTCAGATCGATGGTGTCGCCATGGGGTTCACCTCTTGGTTGATGTTTTGCTGAGGCCTACATGTCACATCTTGAAGCCCTCGCTTTAGACGGTATGGACAAAAAGACCTTCATTATACTGAGGTATATTGATGATATTTTTTGTCGACATCACGACGAGAAGCCAACTCACTGAGTCAAAACACGGCTAGAGACCTAATTCTGTGCTCAATTACTACCGAGCTATCAATAAGACAACCAAAATACCATTCCTGGATGTAAATGTTATGCCTCTACTGCGTAATTTCCTAACATCTGTATACAGAAAACCAACAGACAACGGCAAATGTCTTAATGGCGCTAGTGAATGTTCAGAGACATACAAGCAGAGTGTGGTTAGATCATACATACACCGTGCTCTGAAACATTGTGCAACATGCCCCTTGTACATCAAGAACTCAACCGAGTCAAACAACTGCTAGTGAGTAACAACTTCACACAAACTGACATCGACAAAGAGATTAGACACCAACTACACAAATACTTCTTGCCACCTGCTGAGGACAAGCCAGAAAGTAAAACACATAAAAATGATGACACTGCAAAGACATGTATTAAACTTTTTTCCAGGGTAGCATGTCGACCGCGTATAAGCAGAAGAGAAATCTCTAAGAGAGATTATTTCTAGAAACTGTACGCCTGCAAACAACGACAATCTCAGACTGACTATATATTATAAAATCCGAAGGTGTCCTCCCTGGTAATGAATAACAAATATCAAAGGACAAGTCTAGATTATCTTAAAAGTGCAACTTAACTAGTGTACGAGCTTTAATTGGCCCACTTGGCGAGGGCGCGCCCAAAACCTAACTCGTCCATAACATAGGACAGCTCAACTAGTTACTTGATCGCAATCGCTGATCACATGGCATTTCAGGGGAATGGTCTGCACCAAACCATCAACTACCTAAACCGAACTCTCTCAATAAGACCTTCTCCTCAAGGAACGCATTTGGTAAAGAACACTAGTGTGTAACAAGGAAATCTCTCAACGGGAACTGAAAAAGTGCTAGAGGGCCAGCTAATATATCAGAGACAAAAAGATTTTAACCCGCCGAACATTAAATCGCAGTGAAAATGAAGGGCACCATTCTGGCTGCTGTGTATCGGCCAGGCCCTGGCGCCCCCTAGGATTTAACGAGGGAGCATTATGCTTGCTGAATTGAGGTGTGTTGGTTGATTTGTGGTGATTTCATATCCGAGGCGCTTCCAACACATAGCCAAAGCCCGTGTCATGTATGACCGTTTAAAACTCGAATGTGTTCGAAAATTTCGAAAACTATTAAAAGGTTTTGAAAGCGGGTTTGTGAAATTATCTTCGGCCGCGATACGACTGCGAAATGTATACTGTTATTCAATTGTTGTTGTTTTAATATTGGTGCCCGCACTATGTATGTCTGAAGATGATCAGCGGGATTTACGAAACATTACGCTAATAATATAGAGGTGCATTTTTACAACGATACTCTTTGAAGATAGACGAGTGGTGCGGAGAACTGTCGAGACCGAATCCATGGAAGAAGGCTAAGTCAAACGCCCAAATATGCTGTCTTGTTTAACAAATTTTTTGCAGTGATCCCGAACCACATCATAGCTCCCCCTACATTTTCACCAAAAATAAATAAATGTATTTGTAGCTATACCTATCACCCTCATCAATATAATAATACTAATATATATTCTTATTATACTATATGTTTATATGTGTACTTTATGTATGAATATAATTATCACTAGACTTTACTATCACTTCATATGTAAGATGCATTAAAAGATTTAACCCAAACAAAAATTCACCCCAACGTTCATTGTATTAACTTTTCCAGGAGGGTGTTAGTAAGAATACCTTATAGTATTATATACTATTTATATATATATATATTTATAAATATTATATATATATAAAATATATATATATAAAATATTATATATATATAATATATATTAATTAGTATCATAATTATATTATTTTAATAATATTAAATATATATAAAAGCTCTATATAATTATAAGTACAGTGATATATATAAATATAATGTTTATATGTCTACTAGTATCTTCATATTTGTACTCTACTATGATTACTTACTGCCTATATATATAATCATCTTAATTAACTACTATCAATACTACTCAATATATCGGACTATATACTTAAAGATCGTCCTTTATGTTGTGCAACAGCTTTCGTATCCAAGCTATCAAATGCATGACGGCAAACATTGTCATGAATTTGCTCATGCTTATGAAGGAGAAAAGAGAAACATTACCATTTTTGACGGATATCCCTCTATCGTCCAAGCATATGTCATATTTGTTGTTTTTTTAGCTCAAAATGATTAAAATGATGGTTAAATTGTATGACATAAAATTGTTAAAGTTCTGACAAATTTTAAGGAAACCTTTTTCCTTTCAAATCTTTCTAGTCTGGGGGTGGTAGTAAGGCGACCCTGGGGAGTTCGCCACCGCCCCCGTTCCCCGGTGGCGACGCTCCTGGCCTTTTGTATCAGGTTTCTTTTACAGAACCTCGCTGACAAAGGACAAAATCAGGTAAACATGAGTAGAAGTGTGATGTTTGCAGAATTTTGAAGAAGAAAAAACACCTCCGATATCTTATATGATTTTGTTTACGGAACGTTAAGTCTAAGATCAGCTACCTGCTACGTCAAACTTGGAGGGCGCCGCCCCCGCGGTCCCAAAGTCGGGGGCAAGCAACCCGCTGCCCCCCTGTTCCCGGGCCTATGAGCTTATGTGTAAAGCATTTGCGTCTGTTAAATACATCAAGTAATATTATAAGGTGCTGTCTAGTGAAGCACAAGCATCGCTATTTGACGGGATTTGTTTGTATTTGTTTATAAGGCGCCTTCATGTCAGTGCCGAAATAGCTCAGTTGGGAGAGCGTTAGACTGAAGATCTAAATGTCCCTGGTTCGATCCCTGGTTTCGGCAGTACTTTTTATTTTCGGCCGGCGCTACGCGTACCATACTGAAAGCAGTGCTAAGGTGGTGCTGCAAGGAACAACGTTCGTTCGATTTGCAATCTATACCATTAGCGTGTGGTTGTTGTTGTGGTTGCCGTATTTAGCATGCAAGTCAGCAAGTCATGCATGATAGATGGGAGTCTGCCACTAAAGCCTCTTCTCCGTGAGAATCAATGGCGGATCTAGGCCCCAGGGTTCGAGTTTCGAGGGGGCATTCGCTCCGTTTCATCAGCGACAAGTTGTTCACCGGGGTGGGGAGTGGTGGGGGGGGTAGGGTCGTCAGTGCGATCTTTTCCAGAGCGAGTGTCAGGTCCTCAGCGCGAAATAATCGTTCAGCGGGAAGGGAATTTTTTCCTAATTGTCACTTTTTATTACAGCCAATGCAGGATCGTGTGCGGGAATGGTAGACGGTAGTATACTTGCATTTAATACTGCGCAACCCTCCCCATGATTCTAAGCGCACAAATGTCTGATGTATAGAGTAATCGTATTCCCTCCTAATGTCCCAATTCCCATCACAATCCCTGGATCCGCCAGTGGGCACATACGAACGTAATACGTATGCGTGGACCGTGGACAGTGGAGGTTGCATCGGGCCCTGGACGGTAGTCACGGTACAGTCATAACATGCTGAGCGGGAGAGCCCGGAGAGCCCCATCCGGAGCGACCGACAACATCCGGATCCCCCCCGAGCCGAAATACCTTCAGGCACCGGTGGAGTTTTCTATTCAAATGATGGGGCCTCTCACTTCCTTCCCCACCAGCTTTCCGCTTTGCCCCACCAACTTATGTCAGATTTCAATGTTTCCTGGCGTAGCTATCTCTGAAACGCTCCACCCATGCTGCCTTCAGGGAAGCGTAGAAGAAGCGTAGAAGGAAGCCCGAAGCGTAGATGGTCCGGTCCGGAAGCGCACAGACTGCGTCTGTGCTCGCAAGTTGCAGCTCTGCAAGTCGTTGACCGTTCTGTCGACCTCTTTCTTCTCATCTTGATCTATGTACCGCTGTTTGTTCTTGCGTCTACCAACCAATCTCCTTCCTTCTTCCCCATTCCTCGCTCCTTCACCCACCTTCCTTTCTCCTCCCCTCCTCGGACAAGCAGCATCGACGGAAGCGTCCGCCACGTGGTGGGTTGTTGCGCTCTCTGGCGACCTGTCCACTAGCTGCACATACCGTCGCCCTCCGCCTCCACTGACGTCACTGGGGCTTCAGCTGCGTTATGTGCGGCTACTGAGCCGGTCCTCGTAATGCCTGCCATCCGGCACTAGGCGATCTAAAAATTGATCGACGGACGGACCGACCGACCGACACCCACCCACCACTATGAGACGAATCGGATCGCCTTCAAAATGCCTCTTAACCCTATTCCCTGCGGGCGGCCAGAATTACGTTAACCTGCGGGGGCAGATTCTGCCCCCCCTAGGAGACTCCTCGAAAACCGCGGTTCGGACCAGTATTCGGAGGGCTTAGGGTAACAAACACCATTTGATTGTCGTGGACACGAAATCTTCTTTTTGGTACCCATAATTGTTTTTTTGTTCTATAAAAATGGGGGTGCAGTGGAAGGCAAAAAAATTTTTACGTGGTGTTTTTTGCGGAAGGTCATTGCAGACCATATCGATTTGCGACATGATTCTGAAATTAGGCACACAAAGCTGTTTATTTTTGAGCTTTCCAAATGTCATGGTCTTTATTTTCAATATGAAAGGGACAAGTACAAAAATGGCAAATCATAGGCGTACTCAGGGGTGAAAAAATGGGTGGATTTTTTCTGAAAAATATGTGCTGTTTGTTAGTGTTTGGGACGATAGGAACATCACATGTGGGCTGTGTTGCTGTAATTTGTTAAATGTAATATATTGCGCATAAGTGGATTCAGGTAAACAACGTGAGGGGCACCATGGACGGAACGCGTTTTATCATCTTTCTTATTTGAAGTTGGGCCTAAATTGACGAAGGATATCGCCTCCCATTTTATGTACCTGAGTCTGAGTGCGCCCTCTGCCCCAAACATATGTATATTCCATGCATGTATGATGTACTATAGCCGTGGCATGCATTCCGTGACGCTTTTATTCCACCGCAAACTACCCAAGGAAGTAATGCACGCACACCGCATTCGTGATAACGACTTACGATCTCCCCAAAACATTGACCATGAAGCCGCCTCTGCTGGACTAATTTTTTTTTTTTCTCAAAATTTTGAACACAACAACGCGTCAATTCTTTATTAAGGCTAATTTTTTTTTGAACACAACAGCGCGTCAATCATATTTAGGAAAAGTCCGAAAGTTTCAAGACGATAGACGCAACGGTTCAGAAGCGGCGGGCGAAAAATTACCGGGGGGGGGAGAATCTGCCCCCGCAGGGAATAGGGTTGATTCGAAAAATGTTACTTCAATTTTGAAGACGAAAGTGACAGATTTCTGTGCAGAATTGACCGGCGCATCGAGTGGTAGCATTTGTTTTGGCGTTTAGCTGTTGCTATGTGACAACAAATGTATCTAAGTCAGGCATCGTCGTCCAAGCAGCGTGCGCACTTGGAGTAGCGGAGTCATCTACCTAAACTTCATCATTCATTTGGCGCAAAATTGATTCCCCTATGGTGAAATTAAGTATACCAATTACCATCGTAAGCGTGGGTCTTTCAGCTTGCATATACACCCTTAATCGAATTGCTAAACTATTGTGTTAAGCATGTTAGAAACACTTGAAATATCGCTTACAATACTGATTCATGTTATTTCATATTCCCATTTACATCTAAGCCTACATAAAAGTGTAGCCAGTCGTCGCCAAGTTTTTCCCATTATTTATCACTATGCCAAAGTGTTGCAAAGGTTTATTTTGCTTCTCTGTAAGATATGCCGGTTTGAAATTAGCGTTTACCAACCGGCTAATACATGCGATGAGGTCGTCCCGTCTTAGTTTGATTGGGACCAATCCAAGGCTATTGTAAGATATTTTGGATTAGTTGAGTCGCAGTGGTTGCCATGGTAACGGTTACATGGTAATGCAGTGGTTACCATGATAACAAATGACACATGTATGACGTCATGATGTGGGACAAATTTACTTAAATTATTTTACATTGCTATAGTTACAATCGATAACCTTATCCTCATAATGACGATTTTTTCTAATCAAATCAACGAGAGCTTTCGGCTTGCGCCTTCGTCAGCCATAAAATGTTATCGATTATAATATTACATTTCCCTCAAAACAGTGTTGAAGCAATTCAATTATTTTACATTAAAACAAGAATCAGATTCGAACTCAGCGCGACAGGTTGTAACCATAAAATCATCGCAGTGGTATCTTAAACTGAATTAAGAGGCACTTTGAAGGTGATCCGTCCCATAGTGCACGACCGACCGACCGGCCATCCATCCCGATAAATTAGGTCGTGACGTTATCAAAATGGGCGGAGCGATGCCCTTATTTAAGAAGATCTGATCTAAAATTGATTTGATTCCTGACATTATCACCTTCAAACCTCACCTTTATTCCTCAAAAAATGTCCCATCATCCCTGGATTTTTTTGGTTAAAACTGCACGAATCGCTCGATCATTTTGCTGAGTAGCGTGCAAAGGAAAGAGCCTGGACGTTCTTTGGCAGTGCATTGATTGGAAAGGCTGACTATGAATGACCATACGAAATCGGCTTTTAATAAATTATATCATATACCTTACATGTATAAATCTTTTAAGTTTAGCTATCTTCATGAAGCTACGTCTGCTTAATGTGGCTGATGCATCAAGCACAATTTTTGTAAGTTAGTGTTATCATGCTGCATTGCTGCATAACATAATACCATGGATTACCATGGATTTATGGAAATTGTTGAATATGTTGATGTGCATCTGTTGCTTAATAGGGGGTAAGACTATGTGATTCAGTGTGAGATAATAATATCATGTGTATGATTCTGGTTTGCAAATAAAGTTTAAGTGATGTTGGTTGTGTATGTATGCACAGATAGAGACATGACGGAATGAGGAATGAGCACTTAGTGGAAGTTTTTTCTACAAGCAAACATAAGGTCGCCCACTGCTTGAAGAAGGGCGCTTCAGCCCTGCTGGCTGTCCGCTGAGCATAACTTCAAATATATCACGCAGCATACAACCAGCGGGATGAAAACCACTTCCGGTTGAGGGCGCTGGAAAAGCCCCATGGCATCACATGTTTCTCCTCGTAGTCATTGGCCTGCCAGGCACGAAGAGCAGGGTAGGGGCCGAGGGAACCGATACGAGATCTGAATTTGGATTAGGCAGTTGTTAGAGCGATCTAAATTTGGATTAGCCAGCTGTTTGCGCGATTTAAAAATGGATCACCGACGGAATTGGACGGTGCGCACGATCAGTTTTTAGATCACAGTTTCCGATTGAAAATAAGCTAAATATTGTTTTTTCCTTCATGATTTTCATGTTCTGGATACAGCGCCATGCTTTCCTGTGGCACTGTTGTGGTTATGACCTGCATTCATCGCCTGGTGATTGTGATTTTGGCGTTTTAAATTAGCTCTGCACGCTCGCCCAAATATGGGTATAAAAATATATTTTTTGATCCATCCATTTTTAGATCGGCTCCTCGTAGTCTGCCCAACTGATACAGTCGACGTCTCCGAAGTCGGTCGGTCCCACACCCAGCGCCCGAGTGAGTCTTCTTAGATGATGGCGGCAGTTGCTGGCGCTGGATGGAGGCCACATACTTCTGTTACTGAGCTTAATGCGTATAATGTGTATGGTATGTGTGTGTATGTTCGTATACACCATATTAGTGTCTAGTGATATCCTATTCATAAAATTCTTGAAACTTGACCAAACCGATAGGTATGTATGTTACTATACGTATCAGACTTGTGTCTGGGTCCCGAAGTTGGATCTGCAGGATCCCAGACCCCAGTGGATCCCTCAGCATAAAATGCATGAAGATCTTGGATCCCAGTGGATCCCGCATCGTAAAATGCATGAAGATCTGGAATCTTCCTGGATCCCTCGGCGTTAAGTGCTTCAGGATCTGGGATACCAGTCTGGGGCTTAGCTAATCCAAAAAAAATGAGGGGGGTTGAGCTGAAAAAAATAGCTTAAAATACCATCAAAATCCACAAAAATGCAGATTTCTGCCCGGAAATAGCACGCTTGCTCGTCAAAGTTGCAGGGGGGCTGAAGCGAAGTGTGTGGGGGGGGGCTGAAGCCTCCTCAGCTGAACAGGAAACTACACCCCTGATCTCAATTGATCTATAATTTAAATGAGTCTCATATCTTGATATACAAGTTGTAGGACCTGACATAGAATATTTTTGTCTCTATTTTGCGTACCATACCATATCATACCATGTTTCACATTGACGCAAACATCAAACACAGCATACCAGCCCGCTAATTCGACAGACGTATGGGACGATTATGTAAAGTTCAGTAGGGACGATACACAAATTGGGTCTGCTTGTCGATTAGCTGGCCGACTTAATACAAACGTGCTCATTAGCCGCCTCAGTTTTGAACCAAATTTAATTAACAAAAACCGCATCATAAAAGTGAAAAAATTAACAGGAGTGTGCCTACTGACATCGCTCATGTGGAGTTGTTGGCACTGGTCTCTGGAACCGATTTTCTTAATTTAGTCATTACTTCATTTCTCCAGATTCACTCTAGTTACTGAGATACTCCAAAGGCGCCACAATCAGTATCAAATTACACAATTATCGGTAGGCGCCAGATAGGCTTTCGCTACTTAAAGCATTGCCCTATATATTACAACGCTAATATATCGTTAGCGCTGGCCAATAGAAAACGGTTCTTGCGCGCTGATAGCAGCTGCCTACAGAGCATCGGTTGCTATTTTACATTGTTTGTATGGGATTTATTGTCTTAGGTGTGCCATTCTAGATAACATCTTTTTTACTCTCTTAATAGCAGCGAAACAAAAGATATGCAAACCAGAATTTAAGTGAAAAATAATATAAATTCAGGCTCCAGACGTGAAATTTATCTTATCCAATAATACAACCAATAGCTTCCTACATTAATAAAAATATATTTGACATTTCAAAAGAGAGGGCACACTTCATTTAAATCGTAATGAAGACAAGACAAGAAGGTAAAATCTAACACTCGGTCAACAAGACAAGACAAACACCCTTGTCTTGTCAACAAGACAAGACAAGACAATAAAAATCAAAGAAGTCAATTATTCTTTGATTTGTCGTTAATACGAGGTAAAGGTCACTATGCAAATGATATTTGTAATAGATAGCAGATACTCACCAGCAATTTTTACCAGGAAGCAGCCCATTTGGGACTGCTTGCATTTATTGTCATGCATGGTTCCATTAATTGTCAGTGCAACACATTTCGACGAATCAAATATTGAGAGTTTCCTATGCATTGAAATAACCGCCTCTGGAACCGCGTCTGTTCAGGTAAAGAACTCAAAATTTTGACTGCATATTTATAAATCAGTTCTAGGAAATGTCACCAAATGTCGTGGGCCTGCTCCCAGCCGTTCCGGAGATATCCGCGAAAAAAATAGGGTCTGCAGACTGCCAGACGCAGGAATCTGCCTCCCCTGCCAGCTAAAAGTGGTCATATACAGTCTCCGGATCAAGTACAATGTCAAGTCCATACTACGGTCGCATCGGTGAAGGCTCACAACAGGTAAAAATTGAACAAATTCAGTTCACTGTTCTAATCTAACAAACGTGATACTGTATCTAGATCCAGCTATCATGGAATACATTGTGTGACCTCCACTGTCATATCTAGTCCGAATATACGTTAAAACAAACGATTTATAATGACGATCCTGATGAGTTACTCTATCATACTTAGGGAAGCCATTTAATTAGTCAGAACAATGGCCAGATACCTTGTTTGCAATTTTAGGTCTGGCATCGTCTATGCTTGGTCCTCCACGTACAGTCGTCTCTATGATCGTCCCAAGTCCGTTATTCAGTTTTATATCTTTTCTTAGCAAAGGGGAATGGGTGTTGCACCTACTAGATGGTCATGTGGAGTTGTGTGACAACTAGGTCTGGTCCGTTTAGAACAATATTTTCTGAATTTAGCCATTGTACTTCATTTTCCCCAGAATAACTTAAAGCTGCTGAGATATTCCAAATGTCGCCAATCCAATCGCAGCATACTGGAGACTTTAATTTCGTCATTTCGCCAGAGAAGCTTTCGCTACGTGGAGCATTTGCTCTTAATATAACGCTAGCATATATCGTGTAGCTCTGGCAATTATAAAACCAACTCGTGAGCATGATAACAACTGCCGCACGAACAGATTCTTCGATCATGTGATAAAACCTATTACATTGTCATAAAGGTTTGTTTATCGTCTTTAGTGCGCCATTAATAGGTAAACATTCTTCGCTACTCTGTCCTATAGTGGACGATCGTTGATGGAGTTTTTAAAAAAAACAAATGCAAAAAAGATTATAAGATAAAAATTAATAAAGGTCCAGGACGGTGAATTTTATTGCGTAACAATAACAAAGCAATAGCTTCTTACCGTAATAAAAATATATTTGACATTTCAAAAGAGTAGGCACACTCCCTTTAATAACCTTTTATATTTTTGGTGGTCAAATCTCAAAGTTTTGAAACCCCAGAGAGCCATTTCAAAGAGAATATCATGTTTTGAATTGTATTACATTTTATGCCAAGCATTCTGCTAGTACCCACTTCACCTTGTCACTGACAGAAGAAACCCCGCACCACTCCACTGCTTCCTTGAGAGCTGATGACATTCTGCTCCCGGTGCCAGCCAAGGCTCCCTACCCTCCCTCTACAGCTCCTTCCCTCCCCCTGCAGCTGCGCGTGCACACGACATGCGTGCCGCGCAGCTTCCGCCTGCGATGACGCGCTTCCCAGCTCCTGTGCGGGCTATCGCATCGGTCAAACACCGCACACACAGCGGACACCGAGTCACCGAGTCAGTCACCGAGGACAGCACCGTCTCGAGGTCGGGGTGTCCTCGGAGCTGAGGTGCGTCCAGGGTACTGATTCGGAAAGGAGTCGCTTGTGACCTTAGAATTAAAATGGCAAATAGTAGGTATTATTTTGTGGAGCTTACCATATAAAGCCCATTGCTTCCTGTTAGTTGAACGAATAAAAACTATCCTGATTGATTTTCATCATTTTATGGATACTGACTTCTTTGCTCATGCATTCATTACCTTTGAACCCCGATGATCATGCCCTGAGTCCGTCGGTGCCACCAGCGTTCGGTCACCGTACCCGAAGAATCCAGAATGTCGTAACTCGTACCCGTCCCAGAGTGACAGACAGACCCGGAGTCGTAGACCGGACCCGGAGACAGACCCGGAGTCGTTCCGGAGTGACAGCCGTCTCACTGCAGACGGATCTGTCCGAAGTCACCGGGCTCAGGCTGTGACCCTTGGGCAGTGGGCACCTGTGGACACCTGTGGACACCTGTCTTGTCACCTGTGGCGGCTGTCACGTGACCGGCGGTGTCCTGCGTCCCTGTCTGACAGGGTCACGTGACAGGAACGTCACGAAAAGTGTGGGAAGGGGTGGGGACAGCGAAACTTTGATCTCGTCTTGAGAGAAACCTAATCCCCTACGGAAGTTGTCCTTGCAGATTTGGGCTCTTCTCGTCTTGGCGAACCTTTTGCCATGAAACACTTCTCTCCCCAAGTACAAGATCAGATTTGGGCAAACAATGACCGAAAGGTGAGGGGGCATGCCCCCTTCCTACACCTATGTCCTTGTGGCAGTGAGCAGCGGCGTAGTTGTCCGGTAAGGGAAACGGTGCACCTGTGTCCTCCAATGTGTCCTCCAATGGACATAGGCAGTGACAAGTGACTGAGACGAGCGGAAGAGAGCTGACCGACCTGGCCATGCAGCTTAGGCGTCGGTCGCGCGACCCAGCCGCGGGTCATACGTTCTGACTATCCGCAGATCGGCTGTCGAAGTTTCGGGCGGAGCAGGGCGGAGCAGGGCGGAGCAGGGCGGAGCAGGGCGGTGTTTGGAAGAGGTGATTCAATCACTTGGTGGTGGTGTCCGATTTCGAAGTCGGGGATGGTGACGAAAGAGGGAGGCTAGAGTGATTCTGTAACGGTTCATATTGGAACGCATCTGATCTAGAGGGTATATTCAGTAAAGAATCGTAAGATTTTGGACTAGCCATACTCCATTTGTCATTTTTTACACAAGAAGAATAACATTAGATCGACAATGTGCGTTGGTTAGAGCAGCTCTAGGTAGTAAAGCAGCTTATTAACTTCCTTTGAAACCTTTTAAAACGGTGACAACTTTCGTCTCCATCATTAGGCAAACTGTTCAGCCTATAGTTACAACATAATGCCACCGATAACATTTTATCTTATTAAAGTCAACAACCTATTAACGAATCAACAATGCACCACAGTCCACAGCTCATTACTGAACCAACTGCATCACCGATACAGCGTCCCCACATGCCGGTCCAGCTCCACTCTGCCGTCATCCATCACGCTGTCACCACACCTGATACCAGCCATCAGCGCGTCATCACGTCCGCCGCGCTACACCAAACAACTCATCCCGACGGTGGCGCCGCTCCGTCAGCCGTCGGCTGTCGACCGTGACGCTGTCTTGCGAATCCGTCATCACAGGCTCCATCCGTCAACACATCCACCTTCACACGGCTGCAGCGGCATTGCACCGGGCCGCGCTGGCCTGTGATTGCTGACATCAGCGGGACACGTCTGTGGCTGGAGCGCTGCTGCTGTGGGCAGCGCGATCGAGCAGACCCTGTGCATGTGTCAGTTTGTCCTTTCCCTGTGGTCAGGGTTGAAAGGGTGCCGCTGCTGATACATTGGTGACCCACACTTACTCTCTGACTTGGGCGGATCTGTACGATTTCTCTCTGGCAAGTGCCCAGTATCCTGTACAGTTCCCATTTCCCATCGATCCACAGTGACGGATTAAGCCGGCGACTTTGGTAGCGGCAACACATCTTCGTGGTTTCAATGTATCACACAATATCAATTTGCAGATTCTTTAGTGAGGACAGTGACCCATATTTCCCTCTACTCTTTGTCATCCGTCTGTGTCCATTATCCATCCGGAGCACTCATTTCAGCCTCCCGTCTCCCGTCTCCCGTCTCCCGTCTCCCGTCTCCCGTCTCCCGTCTCCCGTCTCCCGTCTCCGTCTCCTCCGGTCTCCCGTCTTCCCGTCTCCGGTCTCCGGTGCTTCCGCGGTCTCCCGTCTCCGTCTCCGCGTTCCCGGTTCTCCCGCCTCCCGTCTCCGCGTCTCCGTCTCCCGTCGTCCCCGTCCCTCCCGTCTTCCGTCTCCCGGTCTCACCGAATCCTCCCGTCTCCCGTCTCGCCAGTCTGCCCGTCTCGCCGTCCCCGTCTCCCCGCTCTCCGTCTCCCGTATCTCCGTTCTCCCGGTTCTCCCCGTCTTCCGCCAAGGTCTCCCCGTCTCCCGCTCGACCGGAGTCTCCGTCTCCCGTCTCCCGTTCTCACCGTCCCGTCTCCCGTCTCCCTCTCTCGTCTCTCGTCTTGCTTCCGTCTCTCGTCTCTCAAACGTCTCTGTCGTCTGCTTTCTCTGATCCTCTCGCTCTCGTCTCCCGTCTTCTCGTCCGCTCTGCCCGTCTCCCGTTCACTCCCGTCGTCCCGCGTCTCTCGTCTCTCGTCTCTCGTCTCTCGTTTCTCTCGTCTCTCGATCTCTCGTCTCTTTCGTCTCGTCGTCCTCTGTCTGCTCGTCCTCTCGTCTTCTCGCGTCTCTTCAGTTCTCTCGTATCATCTCCGATACTCGTCCGTCTCTCCGTCTCCCCGTCTCCCGTCTCTGCGTCGCCTCCGTCTCACTGTCCCGTCTCCCGCCCACTTCCCGTCTCGGTCCTCGTCTCTCGTCTTCTCGTCTTCTCGTCTCTGTCTCTCGTCTCCTCGTCTCTCCGTCTCTCGGTCTCTCGTCTTCGTCTCCCCGTGGTTTACGGCTGATGGCAGACCATAGCTCGACGGGCGGCAGGCTGGACGGAGTCAGCAGAGCGTGATTGGCGAGAGCGCCAGCTACACGTCCGCCGCGATCGTGCCCAGATCACGCGGAAGTGCACAGTTGCAGAGTGCACATACATCGGGCGGAGTGACGCGCAGAACGGCGGCGAACGTGGCCGAACGCGGCCAACTCGGCGCAGTCAGTGCAACTGCAGTCGGCATGTCAGCACTCAGAGAAAGCTGATTAATGGCGCTGCCAGGCTGATTGGGTCGGTTTTAGCCGGTGTAATGGAGACCGGGGAACTGCTGCCGTGCTCAGGCTGGTCCAGTTTTCTCCCTGTGTCCGAAGCCTAGTCAGATCCATTGCAGGCGCAGCCCATGGCGTGGTGACCCCATTGTGATGTAGATGGTCGGTGTTGGAAATATTGTACATAATATCGAGTAAGACGTCGTAGTTACCGATGCGATGGACGCGTGAGCGCGAGGGGAAGGTGAATTTCAACATGATGGGGCAAATAGTTTCTGAGATACAAATAAGGGTGCGCACGTGCGCACGTGCAAGGGCACCCCACCCCTGACATTTTAGGAAAGTGGTGGCTGGGAAGTCCCTATAACCACACACCAAATTTGAACACAATCGGCCAAGCCGTTCTTGAGATATAGAATATAAAATAGGAGTATGCACGTGCGCACGTGCACCCCACCCCTGACTTGTGGGAGAGAGGCGGCGGAGAGATTCCTAGCTACACACAAAATTTGAATACAATCAGCTCAGCCGCTCCTGAGATATATAATAGGGGTGTGCACGTGCACACGTGCAGTCACCACACCCCTGAGTTGTGGGAAAGTGGCAGCTGAATGGTCCTTAATAACTCGCCAAATTTGCACACAATCGACCCAGCTGTTGCAGAATTTTTGCGGCAAAACACTTATCAACACCCCTCACGTGGCATGCGCCACATGCAGTGGTAGTCACCCACATGAGTCGGCAGTGATCTCAAACAGGGTAGGTTGGATGGTGTTGCTCAGCAAAGAAGACTGCTTGTCAATCGGAAGTGCGGTTGCAAAAATATTAGCCACTCGAAAGCGTCGCCACGGGCCGGGTCGGGTCAGGTCGGGTCGGGCAAGGTCGCTCCTCATAATCATATTTTTCCCATATACCACCTAAAGACGAGCGAGCGCTTCTCGCTCGCTCGCAATTATTGACAGCGAAAGCAGTATTACCTTGCGTGTGCGAAGAAGTCACAATACCTAATTGTCGCCGATATTCGGTTACTGTAACTGTGTAACTGTATCATAGATATTAAGTAGTAGCCATGTTGCATATATTCCTGGTTCCTGATGACTTCATTCCACGATATTGGTGAAAATCGCATCGTGGTGATACACGGTCGGTGTGACACGGTAGAGTGATCTTCCTTTTTTCTCTCCATTTACATTACTCTGGGACGTCATTGCGATATTTCTCACATACTTGATATTACATTTAATATTTATCGGTTTGTAAGTCAGCATACAGTTCATGACAAATCTCGTGATTACCATTGTCCTCGGCTCGGTAAATGGCAAATATAGCGGCACACTGACTACGTTATACGTGTTTCCCTTTGTGTGCCGTGACAAAATGTCATAAAATCTTAAAGAAAATTACGCAACGATTCAGGTGCTGTCTTCTCACGCGCTAATTCTATGCCCTATTTCCTAGATTGCCTCACAGGCGCATGAACTAATTTGACCCGTAATCAGAGTATGCACGAAATGACTAGCGTTGGCACGAACCACTGCAAATTAACACACAGCGCACACAACTTACAATGCATCCGATTTGTATTAAATTGAATAGTCCCAGATTCACTTTATTTGGATACAATCTTTTTGACGCTAATTTTAGTTTCCCACAAAAAGAGAGTGGCATAACAGTGCATTCGTGCCGTTGCACGCATTTGCTGATATTGCAACCTTAGTGAGTGTTTATTTTATTTAACCCTCGCCCTACGGGAGCTTTTCTCACCTTCGCCATACGAGGGGGTCATAAAAAGACCCCCTGTTAACTTCCAAACCAAGCAACATAGAGCAACGCGGTGAGAACCAGCAGGTTGCCCGTCATGTGAGGAATCTAACGGTATCCCATTTTTATGAATCAGGTCAACGGGTGAACTTCCAGGTTAAGTGAATGGCCTCGACCTGACACGTCAATAATAGCGATTTTTATCTGTCAGAAAACCTCAAAATTAGAAATTGATAAATGTAAATAAAAATGCAAATTTCTAAACCAGTTTTATCTCAGAAACACAAAAAAGTTGTATGTTTTCGTATCTTGTCAAAAGAAGTAAAAAACAAATGAAAAAATGACGTCATAAGTTTCTTACACTTAGCGAGCAATCACTCGGTAACAATTAGAGATGTTGCATTAAAAGTCGATTTGGGTATTTTCCATACTCAGTTTTCCGACATATACACCAGTTCTTTGAACATTTGTAAAAAAATTGATTTTGTGTTTATTTTTCCTAAAAAACATGATTTTTTGGGGTGGCAAAAAAGGGCTTTGAAAATCAGAGATTGTCATTTTGTGCCATTTTCGGTTTGAAAATTGCTGCAACACTCTTGTTTTCTACGATTTTCCAACATTTATCGTTTTCCACCAGCTTGACGTCACTAAATCGTCATTATTTCCTAGACTATATGACCAATTTCAATGAAAATTGGCTAACATACGTATGAATGTTTTAAACTCAGCTACTGAAAATGTCAGCAAGATCGATCGCATATGTAAAAAGTTATGCAAGAAAGCCCTCAGCGCGGGTCGCTTTAGGACCCCCCCCCCCCTCTCCTCCCACGTTGGGTGAGGGCTGAAAGCTTACAATGACCTATTTATCTAATGGTCCTACTAATTATATAGGAAAATGATTTTAACGTCATCGCATTTGCCTCATCGACACCCTTTGAACCAGGAACATCGCCACCAGGGTGGGTTGGGAGGGGTGGCTGAAGAGGCCGGGCCCCAATCGCTCGCTCCGGCACGAGTCCGGCCACTCAGGTTGGCAGGATTTTAACATTAGCCTATGGGGCACTCCAACCCCAGCTACCCCCGAAAACAAAATTGCTTGCTTTCCCCACTCAAAATTGTTGTGGCGATGCCACTGCTTTGAACCATGACTATACTGATCGAATAAGCCCACATTCAATATTTGACCTAGTGACGAGGTCATTCAAGGTCCTATAGTAACCAAGGAGGACCATGTTGCGCAATGCTGGACGCAACAAATACAATTGTGTCAATCTCATGTCTCTTCCATTTTTCTAGCAATGGTTCAGTGGCGGATCTACGGTTAGGCAAAATGGGCAATTGGTCCCCCTCCAAAAAAGAAGAAATATCGGTAGACAAACGTATGCTTTCCCCCCCCCCAACCCCTCCCCGCAACCGATCCGGCAGGTTTTGATTTTTGTCCCGGTAGGTCATGATTTACGCCTCCCCGCTCAACAGTGGCATTGTCACGGTTTCGGAACTTTTGCGCGGACACATCATGTCATCGATCACCTTTGGTGTGTGATAAGACGAAAGGGGCCTTGGGCCCTGCTTGCTGTGTCAAAAGCGCAAGCGCAAGCCCCATGGCACCTAATGGTAAGCATATGGTAGCACGGCCCTGCCATCAGTTTTCTTAAGCATAGGCTCTATGGAAGCTTGCGCTTGCGCTTTTGACAGAGCGATCAGGGCCCAGCTTGGCTCACTTTTAGAGTTGAAGGATTATTTTAGAACTGAAGGAATATTTTAGAGCTGCAAGATTGGTAATATCTAGACGTGAGTTATTACTATTATGTCACAGAGGTGATTAATTGCAAAGGTGTAGTACCTACTTGTCTGACTAAGATTTGTCACCGAAAGCTCCACTGATAGCTATATATTTGTCACCGCTTAGAACGGCAGAATGGCAAGTTTTCCCAGCCCTGAAACACAGGACCAGAGGGACACAGGCACAGGGACGGGACAGTGCACGAACACCACCGGCGGTGCGCGGTTGTGTGTAAGCAGCCTTGCATCACCGCAGTGCCTGTGAGACGCGATTTGTGCGGTGTTTGCGGTCGAGGTCTTCGGGTGGTGACCTGGATCACTCGTCAGTCGACACCATGGATCCGCTATCCAGCGAGTCCCGGACCTAGCCGCCCTCCACGCGAGACTAGCGGTTAGCGACTCCAGCGGTTAGCGACTCCAGCGGTTAGCGACTCCAGTGGTTAGTGACTCCAGCGGTTAGTGACTCCAGTGGTTAGCGACTCCAGCGGTTAGCGACTCCAGCGGTTAGCGCTTCCAGCGGTTAGCGATTCCAGCGGTTAGCGTGTCCAGTGGTTAGCGAGTCCAGCGGTTAGCGATTCCAGCGGTTAGCGAGTATAGCGGTTGGCGGACCTGTGGCGCGGGTGGCCTCCTACCGCTGCGCCAGTCCAGCGGTTAGCGCCCGGTCGCGTGCCTCGCCAGTGACAGGTAAGCGCGGGAGACCCCAGCAGTTAGCCCCCTGATCTTACCACACCTCTGACCACCCCACACCCGTCGAAACTTCCAACGGCTCAGCCCGGCGAGTCCGCTCCAGCGCTACCGCTGGCGCTCTCCGGTGCGCACCTCTCGGCGCCCGCCGATTATGTCGATGAATATAATTCTGCTGACGCCACTGACAGCTGTATACAGTGAGAACCTCGCTTATCCCGGATATTGCTTACAAGTCAGTGCTTCTGGAAATGAGCATTTTTTTAATCAGAAGCAACAGACAGCATCGCGGCAAGCATCACAAGGAAATAACGTCCTTTCGTTTAATTCATATACGACGCAGCATTGAGGCATTGAGGCATTGAGCGGCGCGGCCCGCGCCTGACGATGTTGACGTTCAATTATATCACGCCGGCGTCCACGCGTCTTTGACGGTGTGATCAAGCAGAGAGATGAGCTATGCCCGTTTTGCCGCTCAATGATGCCTTGACGTTACTGCCTGAGTATGACGCACAGACGATGTTATCACCACGGGGACACGTAACTGGCTTTATGCGAAATTTCTCGACTTTGCTGGCTGACAATTAATGAAGGCACAACAAAGCGTCTGCGAGACGCAAATTACATTTTGTGTCGTCCAGTTTAAAGGGAATGTTTCACATTAACATAAGATTTGAGTTGAGATGGCCAAGTTGTTGGAATTCCATTGCAATAAGTATTTAGAAGTAACAAACACCCACAGAGGTCTTAATCGAAAGTAAATTTTTGGAGTTGTTTTGACATCTGCAAAAATAAGGCCTAGTATTTAAGGGTAGCCGCTTAAAGTCCGATGTCGTCATCCCTTTTACAAATGTTGATGAAAGAGACGTTTTCATTGGCTAACATATGCCATACACTAGTCCTACAATTGCAGCGGTGAAGTTGATTTTCTATTCAAAAAATTCCTTCATAACGTCATGCAGCCCAAATATCTAAACATGTAATTTTTCATGAATTGAGCACTGTTTGAGAAACAAATGTAAAATCGTGTCGGGCGAGCAATTACTCTATTTTGCACCAAACGGCGTACCATTGGAACAACTTTCAGAGGAAGTGAAAATTCCTTTAAAGGAATATTTCACACACTTGAAAAAAAAAAAAACGAGAAAAAGCTCAGAAAATGAAGAGAACAAGAATAAGTACATATTACTAGTAAGTCAAAGAAACCGTATATTACGCGGAATATATCTAATTAAAATGTCATTATTGGTGATTTATATCATGATTTTGTTTCTCAAAGTAAATCGAATCAATCGTGCTGAGAACACTGTACTCAACGTCATCGATTAGTGGGGACGTGTCGTATACGATGGGTACTTGCCCATGTACTGTTGATACGAGGCCCAGAAATACAACGCCTTTGAAAACCATCAAGTATCTGTGCTTAAGTAGGTATTTTTCGTCCACTATAGATTTTAACTATGAAAGTGTAGTTGTCGCCATCGTCTCGCTCACTGTCTCGTGCCCTGGTTGCGTTCGTTGCTTCTGGATTATAGTGTTTCTACTATTTGAAAATGCACGGTCTACAGTTCACTGGTTACCGCTCGCCGTCGGCTCAATAAGAGATTATAAGATATAAAAATATAAAATAATTTAAGAGTATAAATATTAATGATCATATATAAATCCATTAAATAGCAGACACATTTTCAATAATTTAATTATAATCATATAATTATATATAATTTATTTTTACCATATAAGGGATTAATAAATTAATATATTTAAAATTTAACATAGATAATAAAACTTATATACACCATATATTAAATAATAAAATCATTACATCATTTAAACATAATTATATAATAAAAATTATTTTTAATTATTATTTATTTATCATAAAAATATATTTTAAATAATAAAATAACATAGTTACAAATAAATACAAAATAATTTATGATAATGTAGATCTAATTCGATGCATAAATAAAATAAAATCAGATATTACAAATTTAATTTCAGTAAGTAGTTACATAAATTAGATATAAAAATTTAAACACATATTAATATAAATCTATCACTCAGCGGGCGGCTGCGCCGCGGGCGGTCAATCAAACAGCGGCACGCGCGTACTGGTAGATACGAGGTGGGATCGGTGAGTGGGAACAGATCAACAATTTGTACGCGAGCCTGGAACGTTCAGGCAGCGCTGAACGCTACGCATACGCTACAGAACGTTGTTAAGAAAAAAATTATAGAAGATTTAAACATCAAAATCACTATGCATAGCATTACCTGACAAAGTTCATTCTTGAATAAGAAGAATGAGGTACCTGAACAGTTGGTTTGGTCCAGCAACTTACAATTCCCCAAGTCTTTCGCATTTGCGTCATAATCATTCGTCAAAGTCAGCCAATAATCCGCAATCAGCGACTGGAGTTAGCCGGTAACCCGGTCCCTGACTTTTTAGGACTGATAATAAATAATTAAGAGGTTATGGAAAAATGAAAAGCGTACAAGTCATTTTCGAGCATAGCGCCACAACTTGGCTATCTCAACTCAAAACCCTATGTTAAAGGTGAACTATTCCCTTTAAGAGAACGAAAATTATGTATTGAGCTGGCCTGTCGTTTGGCTGTGAGGGAACACAAAATGAATGTTTTTATCGGAATTGCCTTGCCTGACAATAGATGCCAGTCGCCAATTCTTGTTATTGCAATACAGTAGTGTCAATGCCTAACTGTAACAGTATCAGCGCAGCATAATTGACGGGTCAAAGGCAGCTGGTTTGATTTAGTGGGGATATGTAAAAATACGAGTATCACAAGGCGACAAAAAATGACCGCGGAACAATATTGTATGGCACCAATAAGTTGCATTGAAGCATGACTTGCATTGCTGAGAAATTGCAGACTGCGTTATTTGCTGATAAACAATTTGTTCTGTTAATTTTACATGTTCTCCTGTCAATAATCGCATTCGTTATTTGGTCATGCAATTTTCTTGTTCGCTGATTGTTATTTAAAGATTCGAAAGTGCGTCTAATGCGACAAACTTAAGTAATTTGCCACATATTGCCAGTGATCGTGATAAGTGTAATCAGCAACACTAATCACGATCACGTCCTGTAGCGGCTCCATACTGAAGCGATGACGATGACGAGGATGAGCTGCCATCTGCGCGCCAGCTGACGTCAGAGCAGAGGTCCGCCGCGGGGGCAGGTTCGAGGGCCCTCCGGTCTCCGGAGCCGCTCTGCTCTGCATTCCTGCCTCGTTGCCGGGAGCCGGAGCCGCCCCCGCCGCCCGCCGCCGCCGCCGCCGCCGCCGCTGCCGCCGCGACCGGCCCGACTACCCGTCCGTGTTGTGGCCCTCAGACAAAGAGTGTTTGTGGAGCACTCGACGGGTGTTTGTCGCCTTTGTTTCTGCCCACCGGGAGCGAGTGTACTGGACGGCCGGCTGGGTCGCCACTGAGCCACACACGATGCTGGACCCGCGACCCTATACCCAGTCCGAACGGCTGGAGAACTGCTGAGGGGAGCTCTCCTCGAGACAACATTGTAGTATTCATTCAAGCTCATCCCATCTGTCATCATGATCTATACGACAATTTCGTCCCTTACTGTGCAGACTTTTACTTTATTTTAATCAACTTTTATTTTGGAGGATTGTACTTGAATGATGACTGATGTTAATGTAGTGTTTTATGAAAAGTTGACAACCATGATCATCTCATCAACTCAATATACCCGATTCCCTCCTTGTTTCCAAACCACGTCTTTTCCAAGATGAAATTTCCGTTCCATGAAAGCTCTCTTCTGCACTTATAATCTTTGGATTTCCATTTTCTCATACAACTCAGCAGGTGGTGCTAGAAAAATTCAACTAAATATTAAACCAGTAAAAAGGCACATACATAGATCAACAAATATGATCTAGTTGTGCATCAGCATAGTTAGCGCCTGCAGTTCAGAGGTCGTCAAAATCAATCAAGTCCCTGAAATGTGGTGATCTAGAGATAATGCCATGGGCTCACCATTCAAAGACGTGATTTACCCTACATGTGCACTACCATTTTCTACTAGGCTGACCTCGGCCAGCTTCATCTAGACCTCGAATTGGCAAGGCCCAATCACTAGCATTTACACTGGTGATTGAAACTGACGGAGTGGGATGTGTGATCAGTACCGTGCCCTGTGTACGATGGCCAGCCGTGAGGGGCATCAGAGTCGGCTGTAGAGTGTATAACCGGCGCGTGGATGACCTTGCTCCGGGCCCCGCGACGCCCCCGCCAGTCCAGCGAACAAGCCAGACGTAATTGAGGGATTCAGGAGCGGCAAAAACGAGAACAGCGGCGGCGCGCGATGCCCGCGGGGCGACTCGGCCAGTGTGTGTGTGGGGGGGTAGGGGGGTAACGGGTGATACATCAGGCCAGCTTCACACCAGACACGCTAGCCTCTGTGGTCTGGTGACGTGCTCTCTCGCCATGTTCATTGTCTGCTGCCGTCTCCGTGCAGGGAATCGGGTCACGAGGACCGGTGTCTGAGAGAGTGGATACGGGTGATGCACCGTGGCTGATTGCTTCCTGTTGGCAGAGGAGTGGTCACTGGTCATGGTAGACTTATATTTGGAGAGGTGGGTATGTCCCCCAGTCACTGGCGATGGTATATCACAACATGAGGTGATCAATTTAGGTACTTTTTAGATGAGATGCTAAGATAATGATAAAGTAATGCGATTCTTTTTCATAATATCCTTTACATGATCAAAAACCAATATTTGTTGGCTTGCAAGCTTTATCAGCCCAAATTAAGCTGAATTGCGATGTTACGAGAATAGCGCCTATGAGGGTCGGCGGGACGCACCTAGCCTTTCCGCTATGTTATTGACACACAACACCGAGGAATATACGTTCTTGGACGATACCGCGAAAATGAATATTTATATCGAGACTTTTCAGACAAATTATTGCACGTGGCCGAAGGCCGAGTGCAATAATTTGTCTGAAAATTCGAGATATAAATATTTATAAGCGGTAGAGTTCTAGACAAGGCGTTCTAGATATTATTTCCTGTGTGTTTAACAAGACAGAGTCGATGGCAATGGAAAGGCCTTATTTTAATCTGACGGATTGGTTTAGCATTGATGGATGTTATACAATCGAAAACGAAGCCAAGACTATGTTAACGGATAAAAATGTAAACACCCCCCAAAATGTGACCAAAAAAATGTATGGATCAACAAACTAGAAAGGCTGGCAGAAGATTAATTTCAAAAGAGGACACTATACTTAACTTTTCACCTCGAGATTTGAATGCCCTTAGTTTTGCAAGTTCTATGTCTCTGAAACGGAAGACGGTGGCGATTATGAACGGGAAGCATTCACAACCTTCAGCTTGCTTAACTCGTATCTGGAAGGGAGCATGGATACTGCTCAATCTGCAAGATGATGATGTTTTCCGAGGCGCCGCCAAACCAAGGATGCAGGTTAAGCATCTGAAAGCAGAGGGAAAGGGTAATCGCCCAAACGGTCTTGAGCGCTCAGCTTCGAAGAAGAAGAACTGATGTGGGCCACGGGAGATTCGGCTTTGCGAACCGCTCTGCTCTGACCACTCTGTGTGGTACTATTCACATGTTTTTCGCGATTGCGCGCAGACATGAAGCCAGGCAGATGACTTGGGGAGACATAAAGTTTGCAGACTGGACTCAAATGAGCAGATATCTGGAATTTACGAACGTCTATCCAAAAACGAGGAAAGGATCCGGTGACGCCCAACTTTTGCACCAAAGTCCTTCAAGAAATGCCCGACCGACCGCTGTCCAATCACCTTCTACAAAGAATATGCGAAGCGACGACCACTAGAAATGACAAAGGATAATTCGACATCTTTTCCTTCGATTAACCATAAAGTGCACAATCATTCATCATATGGTACATGAAGCCCCACTCGGAGAGCAAAGTTTTTTTGGGTAACTGATGAGTCTGGTTGTGAGGCTTGCTGGCCGTGAGCGGCAAAAAAATAACCCAGCGTGCGAAAAACGCAACAAAACGTCTACCTGGGATCAGGTTGTCCGCCAGAATACTGTGGCTCAACTCACAGGCACAAAAATGTGGCAAGTCTTCGCCAGTATGCTGAGGCGGACATCAAAGTTCAGAAGACCATGGCACTGTCCCGCGTTAATGGTGACGCTCGAAGTAAAAAGAAGACGCGTTGCAGAAGAAACGACGGTGGACAAGCAGCAGGTCACGACAATCTCTAAACCAAAGCTTGCCCACCATGTGCAGCAGACTTTGGACAGCTCGTTCTGAACAACTGCCACAACATCACCATCACTTACCGCTGACCTGGCCAGATGACCAATCTGACCTCTTGCACAGCGTCTTTCTCATGGACTGGTATCTGCCTGTATTGTTCTCGCCTGCATGATACTATTGTATATCAAACATTTTGTTTGATGCGTATTTTGGTCTTTGAGAGTATAAACCAAAACGCAATGCGATGGACTCGGCAAAAAACTAATATCGGCGATGTATTTACCAAGATTCTTATAGATAAGGTTGCGTATTTGAGTCACGTGACCAAAATGAGCATTGAAGCAGGGGATCTTAACAAAAGAAGAACACTCAAGGCAGGTAGCACACCTACTGCCACTTTATGTCAGTCACTAAAAATTAAATACATTATTGATAATTCATGCTTTAGTCAAAAGAAATCTGTGAAAAAAATGTCAAAATGTATAGACTTGATAAAGTAAGTAGACAATCAATCTACATGTCATAAAACAAATAATATTATTGCATTCTTGAAATAATGTTTTACCGGTGACTGAGTATTCTTCTTTCAATTGGGCCCACGCATGGAAACTATCATCGTAGATATAACTTGATTGCACATAACTACATAATTAATGCTTATACAGACTTTCAGACAAAATTGCCCTACTTAAACAGTATTTATGTAACCGGGAGCCTCTTTTCCCTTGGTGCAGAAAACAGACGGAAAGTACTGGTCGAGTTGTCTACTTGCGCAGTTTTGTCACAGCAGTAGAGATGAGGTCCCAACTCCCTTAAAGAAAGCGCAATAAAATGATATAAAACAAGCATAATATCTACATTTTTTGGATCAATAGATAGTTCACTTATGTTCTTAGCGTGATTGCAAACGGAATTGGAAATCCCAGCTCGAAAAATCATGAAAAAATGCATAGTTTCGCGACCGAAAAAATGGCGTAAGCAGTTGCGTGTTAAAATAAAGAAGAGTATTATAAAAACTCCCAAATAAAAAATACGTCACGTGATGGTCGCACACCTGGATTTTACCAATACAAAAGCTATATAAATGTATTTTAGTTTTCTTAAACAAAGAAAGATGGTAATCACAACATACGATCCAAGAAAAACAATCCAAATTAACGCTCTCGTGCAAAGTTTCCTGGATCCCAGTTTTAGGCTTAAAATTGCACAAAACATACAGGAAAGAATCTCATCTGAACGGTAGAAGCCCCGGAAGACGCAGCATTGCGCAATCAACAGACAGCATTGCACAGTCCTAGCTGGACCTATGCTGGTTATACCAGTTTGCGAGTAATTGTCATTCGATATATCCAATATAGCAAGCTACGCTGACCATTCGGTATTCATAGCATATTCTCCAATCTCCCCTTTTCCCTAAGCCACCAAATGGTTCGAAATAGTGTGCCAGCATCGATTGATATTTAATCTGTATCACACGTACCACATTATGCATATGGCGGGTGCACTGCTGCTCTGGAAAGCTTCACTCGGTTTGCCGCTACTCGGTTCGGTTTGCCCATGAACAGCTTCGCTTGGACTTCCGCTGCCCTTGAGAGCTTCACTTTGCTTCTCAATATCCTGAGAGCTCATCGTTGTCGCTGCTGGGCTGCACTCAGCTACCACCTTCCAGACGAGCTCCACGCCGTTTCCCACTGCCCCAGACGGCTTCATTCGCTCTCCGAACATCCAGGTCACGAGTCTCCGCGTCACGAGTGCGCGTGGTCCGGTGGGCACGATCGTGACGGACGGGACAAGCCGTGACGACACCCATGAGCCAGCAGACTTTGGAGGCGATAGAGGTGGTAATCGGCGACGCCTCGGATGACGGTGCTCGTGTGACACGGGCTACCAAGCTGGCTAAATGGCATCCTCCGGTCAACCTAGTGACGACGTCGCCTTGGTATTTGGTCCGGCTTAAGTCAACACTTCTAACAAGCTAGCAGGAAGCAAGCTACTGCAATTCGTTAATTTATTTAACGTTTAGCCATTTAAAGGGCTGTTTCATCTTTGTATTGGTTCTTAACTGAGATAGCCATTATCTTTGGTCGTGATTGAAATATCAAAGTTACTAAAAAACAATTTCCCAAAAACTTGACCGTTTTTAAACAACTATTTTATCATTTGCAAAATGGAGGCTAGGCTAGTGCCACCGCTGATTGGCTGACAGCGACTTCAAAATCGCTGGTCCTGCAGGGAGAAAAGAACTTGTATTCTCGAACCTTGTCTGAATTAACCGCTGCGAGTAGGATGACAAAAGACTTGTTTGTATTCAAGTCGCCAGATTTATCAGAGAAGATTGTGTCAATCTTCTTCTAATTCAAATCATCTTTTTCATCTTTCAGAAAATCATCAAATTCAAATCAATCTTCTAACAGCGTACAGTTTTTCTCTATAACTCTCTATAGCTCAATAATGACGTTATTGTCCCTAATTAAAAGTAAGCTTATTTTGAATAAAATTAAGTGTCATTTAGAGAAACAAATATAACCATCGTTCTCATTGTCACTACCTACTTCTAAATTCTGACTACAACCGGCGTATATGTGACAACTTTCATAAAGGTGAAATATTCCTTTTAAGCTTTGCTTGTTGTTGCTAATTAAAACACGAAAGACACATGTAGGAAGGTTCTGGGTGATCTATATTAGGGTGGGTCGTCGAGACATCAAATTTCAGCAATCGCTTCACAATAGTTAGNGCCCCGTCAAATGTCTGACATTCCTAAGTGATGACGTGTCACTAAAGTCATCGTCCGTGGCCTTGAACCCGCGCCCCACTGGGCCTCTGCATTTCCTTCGCCCGACTGGGGGGGGGTGTTTGAACACCCCCCCCCTCCTAACTCGGCTCTTATGGCAGTAGACCTAAACAAAAACACTGTTAGAACCGTTATCAAAAATAATTCGAAACTCATTCAGTCTTTTTTTCGCTCATGTCAAAACTCAGGTCACAGAGGTCATCGAAGGTCAAATTTTTCCAGTTTTAGGACATTGCTCCAGAAACCCCAAAATATCTCGGAAACTATGCTATCTAGAAACAAATGTTCAAAAAGCAATCACTAGCCATTGAAATTTGCAATCCCTAGTTGTCCTCCAATTTGGACCTCAGGTCAATAGCTTAGGCTCTAGAGGTCATTACAGTAAAAAATGTTGATTTTTGGCAAAACATACTTTCGGAAATAACTTATTATCTAATAAAGATAACGCAAAACTGTTTACGCCATCGTGTTTGTCTTGTCAAGGCGCTTTGAAATATGTCAAATTTGATCATGTTAGGTCAACTTAAAATATGACCTCATGTCAAGGTCAAGTGGTGACTTAAGTAGGTCATGCTGCATATCAGGAAATGTGTCTTGACGAGACAAACACACTGGTGAAAGCTACACTTCTCTATCTTCATTATGTTTAGAGTTATTGACGAAAAGGTGTTAATGACCTCGGATGACCTTGGATGACCCCGTAAGGGTCCCTGAGCAAAACCTGCACTTGGATCATACATAATTATACGTTCTTGGACGATACCGCGAAAATAAATATTTATATCGAGACTTTTCAGACAAATTATTGCACGTTGCCGAAGGCCGAGTGCAATAATTTCATGGACGAAAAACGACTTGTATTTCTCGAACCATGGTTGGATCCATCACTCTGTATTTAAACACCACACAACACATTGAGATGACGATAAGCAGACAGGTGGGCGCTGGTGGGTCAAGCGGATCGCTTCCGCCACGGCGGCTGCGCGGCTCCGGCCAGCCGACGGCAGCTCTGCGTCGTCCAGTGCCTGTGGTGACTTCAGTGCCCGTCATTGGGCTGATCGCTGGCCGCCATTTCCTTCCACTGGGTCGACTGCGTCGGCAAGCTCATAAAACAGCATATAACTTGCTCCATTTGAGTTGATGGCTTGCTGCTGATGAAGCGAAAGTGGCTGTTCATTATACCGGTGCCACTGGCCCGAGTACGGGTGCCGACAGATTGCGGTATAGTGGCTGACTGCACAGTGCCAGAGTGGTTAACAACGCCGTACAGGTTGTAGCGTGCTCTACCTCCGAGTAGGCAAAAGAGGCTGAGTAGGCAGAGGGTCCAGTCCGCCTGACGGGGAATTCGACAGTGCAGCTGAGCTTGTCGATGAAACCCTCCGCGGGTGAGAAACGTTTCAGATGTATTACCCAGGATGGCGCGGAACTTCTGGATGGTGAAACTCTTCGTTCATTTTAGTGGCTTCTTGCACTTTGATGCATGTGCGGCTTCTCGTCAAATGTCGAGTACTTCTTCCTGGGTGAAATATACGTCAAAGCAATCGCCTGCAAGTGGACCCTTGCTTCGATGGAGAGGAGGGCAAGAACTTAAGTCCGCAGAACGGGTCGAAGGTCAACCGACTCGTGACTGCATAACCGTGCACCGTAGTGTCGACTTCAGCTGACCGACAAATATGTCGACCAGCTTGGATTTGTCGAGTTGTTGAGATGGAGTCGGATGGAGTCGAGACGTCCCGGTGCAGGCCTTCCAGCAGGTATCTGGAGGACTCCTGAGCGTCCTGTTGTCCATTGCCTGTGAATTGAGGCGCGAACCTCTGCACCAGGAATTTGAGGGGCGCTGTAGTCGTGTTTGGTTCTGGGATTCCGCTACTCCACAGGCCTTTTAATCAAAGGTGGCAAATGCCTGCATGATAGTGGCCGTTCGTGCTGGAGCTGGTGGTCTTTAGGTATTCCTGTATGCTCGCTCAAAGATTGTAGTGGTGGAGAGGGCGAGTGTTGCTGAGGGTTGCACACCGCCGTTCATGTAGCATGAGTTGCCGATGTTGCGAAGACCGATGAGTCCGCCATCGCTGCGCTGTTCGGGGTGCCGGGTTGCTGCATCAGTGCTGTCCGCGAGACAGGGGCCCACTGGGCGTGGTCTAGCGGGAGTGATGACGAGCTCAGGCGGGCAGCCTCCGTCGGCGCTAGTCCCAGGAGCCACGGTGGCCGCCGATCCCCATGAGGAGCACGGTGGCGTTTACCGCGCACCACCGGCCAGACACGCTGGAAATGAATTCAGCTTCGCGCTTGTCGCCAGTCTCGGTGCGATTCGCCGGCCAAGTTCCTTCAAGAAAGGAATGTCGATTTGGCCAGCGAACCACAGCCGTTTCGACGGCGATAGGCTGGAACTTGAAGCCGTCGTCCAAGTTCCGCGCGTTATCGCGTTGCTTGCGGTTTCAGCGGCTTTGAAGCGGCAGCTCCTGCCCTGGGTAGCTGACTTGTTGGATGATTAGCCTGCATAGGTGTCAACACAGGTACTGTCCCAGATAAGACATCTCCCCTCTGCGAACGGGAAGGTGGTCATACCATCTGGCCGTCTGCCGTCTCCGCGGTCCAGTCCTGCCGGCTCGAGTATGGATGGCATGCCAGCGCTGTGGAGTGGCGCGTTTGATTGTGTCGTTTAGTGGCGGCGTGCCGTGGCAAGCCGGCCGGCGGCTCAGCTGACAGGAAGCGCGTGCAGCCCCGCGTATCAACGGTGGCTCCACAGCGGCAGCGGTGCGGCGCGCATTACTGGAGCACCGACTCGCAGGGCGACGGCCGTGCGCAAGCGTTTCGCGGTCCAGCAAGCGTGCCAAGACTGCGATCGCAGCACGTTCAGCATGCAACCGGAGTGCGGCTGCGCTGCGCGCGAAGCCGGGCCCTGTCGTGTCGTCGGAGCTAGCGTCGAGCACGGCCTGCCGGGGCTGGCCCACGACGGTCCGCTGCAGCGGCGGTCCATGCGCGCTGCTGATTCTTGCTGGCAACTCCTCAGGGGCTCGATGCCGGTGTTTTTCCAGCCACTGCTCTGAAGAGGTGTCCAAAGTTGGCGAAAGCTTGCTGCTGCATGGGGTTAACGGTGTCGCCAGAAGAAGCAGAGGATCTTAGTGAGGCCAGATACGCCGAAGTGCTATATCGGACACCCATCCGGATCCCGAGACCACCGAGGCTCACCGGCAGAGTCGCCTGCGCAAGAGTCACCATGCAGTGCCACATTGGTGATGTTTGTGGCACCTACGACGAACTGTATCGTCTAATAAAAAAGTGCAATAATTTGGTCCTGAAAATCCGAGACTATAAATATTTATAAGCGGTAGATCCTAGATATTATTTCCTGTGTGTTTAACAAGACAAGAGTCGATGGCAATGAAAGGCCTTATTTTAATCTGGACGGATTGGTTAGATATGATGTTGAATAACAATCGAAAACCCGAAGCCAAAGACTATGTTAACGGATTAGAAAAATGTAAACCACTGTGACCAAAAAAAGTATTAGATCAACAAAACTAAGAAAAGGCTGCAGAAGACTTATTCAAAAAAGAAACAACTTATACTTGAACTTTCACCTCGAGATTTGAATGCTTTAGTTTGGCAGTTTTCTTAATGTCCTCTGAAACGGGAAGACGGTGGCGATTATGAAACGGAAGCAATTCAATTTTCAAGCTGCTTACTCGTACCTGAAGGAGCATGGATACTGCTCAATCTGCAAGATGATGATGTTTTTCCGAGGCGCCGACAACCAAGGAATGCCAGGTTAAGCATCTGAAGCAAGAGGGAAAAGGGTAATCGGCCCACCGGTCTGAAGCCGGCTCAAAGCTTCGAGGAAGAAACTGATGTTGGGCCACGGGAGCATTCGGCTGCGAAACCGCTTCTGGCTCTGACACGTAACTGTGTGGTACCTATTCAACTGTTATTCGGATTGCGCGGCAAGACATGAAGCCAGGCAAGATGACTTGGGGAGACATAAAAGTTGCAGACCTGACTCAAATGGAGAAGAATATCTGGAATTTAACGAACGTCTATCAAAAACGAGGAAAGGATCCAGTGACGCCCGAACTTTTGCACCAAAGGCCTTCAAGAATGCCCGCACCGACCGCTGTCCAATCACCTTCTACAAAGAATATGCGAAGCGACGACCACTAGAAATGACAAAGGATAATTCGCCATTTTTCCTTGCGATTAACCATAAAGTGCCACAATCATCAATCATATGGTACATGAAGGCCCCACTCGGAGAGCAAAGTTTGGGTAAACTGATGAAGTCTGGTTGGGAGGCTGCTGGCGTGAGCGGCAAAAAAAATAACCACAGCGTGCGAAAAAACGACAACAAAACGTCTACTGGACTCAGGTTGTCCGCCAGAATACTGTGCTCAACTCACAGGGCACACAAATGTGGCAAGTCTTCGCCAGTATGCTGAGGCGGACATCAAAGTTCAGAAGACCATGGCACTGTCCGCGTTAATGGTTGAACGCTTTCGAAGTAAAAGAAGACGCGTTGCAGAACAAACGAGGTGACAAGCAGCAGGTCACGACAATCTCTTCAAACCAAAGCTGCACAATGCAGGCAGACTCCTGGACAGACTCGTTCTGAACAACTGCAGCCAAACATTCACGCATCACTACCGCTGAACTCTGGCGCAGACTGACGCAATTCTGACCTCTAACCACAGCCGTCTTCATGACTGGTATCTGCCTGTTTTGTTCTCGCCTGCATGATACTATGTATATCAATGCATTTTGTTTGATGCGTATTTTCGTCTTTGAGAGTATAAGCCAAAACGCAATACGATGACTCAGCAAAAAAACTAATATCGGCGTACAAAAGCTATATAATGTATTTTAGTTTTCTTTAAACAAGAAGATGGTAATCACAACATACGATCCAAGAAAACAATCCAAAATTAACGTCTCGTGCAAAGTTTCCTGGATCCCAGTTTTTAGGCTAAAAATTGACAAATACATACAGGAAAATCTTATTATAACATTGTCCAGAAGGAAATGGACTGATATCGTCGAAAAAGAAAGCATTTGAATATTTTTCTCCATTGACTTATAATGGGGAGGTCACAAAATTGACCTCAGGTCTCAGGTCACCGATACAAAAAATCCGAGATACACATTTTGTAGTACTGATGACTTGATGAAATCCAAAAGTGTGGATATCGATCCGTTAGAAACTGTGATCATGGCAGATGCAACTTTTTTTGGTAGGTGGGTCACTGACCTGGCCCCTGGTGACCTGACCTAGACCCGTACGAAACTTGAAATTTTCACAAAATGTGCGGAAAGGATCGATGATTAGTTATGCCAATTTTGTAGCGCCGACGTTTTTTCGTTATCTTGATAAACAGGAGGGGGGGTGTTCAGATCCCCCCCCCCCGCCAGTCATGAAGCCACGGGGCATTGCAGTATTTTGTGATGGCCTCCTGATGATCCTACTGGAAAAATGTTAGCTCGCCGAACTTTTATGGCTTGGTGGAGGTGTGCTAATTCTAAAACACGGATTAAATTGGTCATACAGCCTCATTCATAAAACCTTGGTCATACAGGATAGTATACCCATAAGGCTTCAGTATCAGTGACGTCATGATCTGCCTGACTTTGTGTTCTGGTAACCTTGAGTAAAACCATCGGCTAGCCGTAAGACCGCGGAAACCGCGGTTTTGAGAAACCGCGGAAAAGCTGTTAAAGTGCTGCTTCTCTGGTGTTTATCATACTCCATAGTCCGCCATGTAGTTTATTCAGCCTCGGCTACTCACTCTCACATTGTAATCACCTTTACAATTACTGATTATACAGCATGCAGAAAGTCCTTGGTTGTACCCAGCAGCGCAGCCAGGCTTCAGACAGGGAGGGCAAGCCAGTCATGGTGCTTCCTTCAAATATACCCCTGGATATGACAAAAGTCTACGGATTTCGAAACTTTATTTTTGCGATGGCCCCCTTTTGGACTTTTTTAACTTCTGATTACCTGGATTGGACCAGGACCCCCAGGCTCTAATGGGCCCCTGGGCAGGCTCGAGAGGCCCCTGAACAGACTCAATTGGCCCATGGACATGCTCGAGAGGCACCTGGACAGGTTTTTGGGCCCCTAAGTGGGCTCAATGGGCCCCTGGACATGCCCAAGAGGCCCCCTGGGTTAGCTTCGAAAGCCCTTCATTGTCACTGATGGCTCTTGGCATGCACCAGTGACCCCTCGCCTAGTTTGAGGGCTCCTCTGTGGCTTTTTAAAAGTCATTTACCTAATTGAAATGGTATCTGGGCCAATATCGGTGGGCCCCCGCGACCCGTAAGAGGAGGGGGCAATTGTCCCATTTGCCCCCCTGGCTGCGCTACTGGTTGGCGTTGCACCATCTATGCTATGCGAAAGGTCGAATGTTACTGACTGCAGCTGAGGACCGGTATATACCGGTATATGAGGACCGGTGGTTGCGCTGCGCTGTGTGCCATACACAGATTCCGTATTAAATTGTCTGACCAAGTTTTCGCTGTCTTCCCTCACCCCTGTTCGTTTAGTCGCCGTCGTTCTAACCACACCCCGCCCTCCGCCGTGCCTGCAGCGCGACCGACGTCAACAGCTTCAACCTGGACCGCACGATCGCCATCCGCGGCAGCCCCGAGGGCATCGCCGAGGCCGAGCGGCTGGTGATGACCCGGCTGCGCCAGAGCTACGAGAACGACCTGCAGTCGGCCACGCCGCAGCTCAGCATGTATGGCGGAGATATGGGCCGCATGATGCCGAACGCCGGCTACGGCCGCGGCGACCCGGGCCTGTACGGGGCGGGACCGGCCGGCTACGGCGGCCTCCTGGCGTCTGCTCCAGGGCTACCCGGTCTTCACGGACAGCCCGAGACCGTGTTCGTGTACGTGCCGTCTGCCTCGGTGGGCGCCATCATCGGCCGCAAGGGCAGCCACATCCGCAGCATGATCCGCTTCTCCGGGGCGTCCGTGAAGATCGGGCAGCAGGAGGAGGCGCCGCTGGGCGCCGTCCGGCCGGGCGGTACCAGCCCCGCGGCGCCGGACATGGCCGCCGAGCAGACTGGAGAGGACGGAGAGACGCCGCCACCACAAGAGGGCGCTGCAGACGCTGCCAAGACGGCTGACGCTGGAGAGGCTGGAGAGCAGGAGCAGTCGTCTGATCAGCAGAAGCAGCCGTCTGATCAGCAGAAGCAGCCGTCTGATCAGCAGCACCAGTCATCTGAGAAGCAGCAGCAGCCGTCTGATCAGAAGCAGCAGCAGCCATCTGATCAGCAGCAGCCATCTGATCAGCAGCAGCCGTCTGAGTCTGATCAGCAGGCGCAACAGGAGGGCGATGAGGAGCAGCAGCAGCCGGAGGACACGATTGTGGACGACATGCTGGAGCTGAAGCAGAGGGTGGAGGGCCTGCAGCTGCGCGCGCCGGCGCCGCAGCTGGAGCGACCCCCGGAGAGGAAGGTGGCCATCTACGGCACCCCCGAGGCCCAGTGGAAGGTAGGTGCCGCGACCGGGGAAGGGGAAAGGTAGATAACCCGACCGGGCCCTGAGGCCTAGTGTAAGGTAGATACCGTGACCGGGAGGCCCAGGGGAGGGTAGGTGCCGCGCACGGGGAGGTCCAGAGGAAGGTAGATAACGCGACTGAGAAGGTCCAGTGGAAGGTAGGTACTGCGACCGGGGAAGGGGAAAGGTAGATAACCCGATCGGGCCCTGAGGCCTAGTGTAATGTAGTTACCGTGACCGGGAGGCCCAGTGGAAGGTAGGTGCCGCGACCGGGAGGCCCAGGGGAAGGTAGGTACCGTGACCGGGAGGCCCAGGGGAAGGTAGGTGCCGTGACCGGGAGGCCCAGGGGAAGGTAGGTACCGTGACCGGGAGGCCCAGGGGAAGGTAGGTACCGTGACCGGGAGGCCCAGGGGAAGGTAGGTACCGTGACCGGGAGGCCCAGGGGAAGGTAGGTATCGTGACCGGGAGGCCCAGGGGAAGGTAGGTGCCGCTACTGGGAGGCCAGGGCAAGGTAAGTGCCGCTACTGGGAGGCCAGGGCAAGGTAAGTGCCGCTACTGGGTTTGCGGGAGAGGAGCCTGTGGTATTCCTGGTACAGCGACCTTTATCTGGTCCGGTCCGGCCTATCCACACAGGCTTACCATACAGGTCTACAGGTACAGGTCTATCCATACAGGCCAGCTGGCGCCAGGGGTGGGGCGGACAATCCTCATTTTGTGCACATTGCACTTGCGGTATTACATTTTGCCGGTTATGTGGCATTATTGATATGTTGTGGCTGGGCTCCGCGCAAAAAATTGCTCTGAAAGGCTCTCATCTCAGGAACACATCCATTCGCAGACTCGATCAAACTCATTTAAAAGCAACTTTCAGCTCCTTCCTTGCCTTTGCAATATCTGAGCGCTTTATTCACAGACGCAGTGCCGATTGACACAGTACATGTCCGTCTGCCCTCAGGCTCAGTACATGATATTCGACAAGCTGCGGGAGGAAGGCTACGGTACGGGACTGGACGACGTGCGCCTGTCGGTGGAGATCGCCGTGCCCAGCGCCCAGGTGGGCCGCATCATCGGCAAGAAGGGCCAGAACGTGCGCGAGCTGCAGCGTACCACCGGTACCGTCATCAAGCTGCCGCAGCCGCCCGAGCACGGCGAGGCGCCGATGGAGACAGCCGTCCACATCGTCGGCCCGTTCATCTCGGTGCAGTCGGCGCAGCGGCGCATTCGCGCCCTGGTGGCGCAGGGGGCGCCGGTGCCGCGCCTGCAGCCCATGCAGCCGATGCAGCCGCAGTCGCAGCCGCAGTCACCTGCGCAGGCGCCGCAGTCGCCCCCGACGCCGACGCCGGCGCCGGCGGATGATGACGAGACGCCGCTGGTCTGAGCGGATTGAGTGGGCGGTGACGGCGGCGGTGGCGGCCTCTGGCGGTGGCGCGCGACATTCTCAGGGTGCTGATTGTCCTTAGGAGGAGCTGGAGTCGGAGTTGGGTGGCGGCTAACGGGCGGGGTTCGCCTGGGACCGATGTCGCGGCCGGCGGTGGTACGGGGCGTACTGGCCGGCTGGGACCCGGATGAGACGAGAGGTACTAAGAAAGCCACGGTGTGAGGGTGTTTGAGTGCGTGTGTGAATGGTTTGTGTGTGTTACACGGAGTTCGGTGTGCAGAAAGGCGACGAGAGGAAATATGCATATGACAAATTAGTATGCAAGAAGCACGAAGATAGAACAAGAAGAGTGACTAGAAAGGAGACGTTTGAGGCGAAGAGTCGAGCGAGCAAAAGCGCGAACGGCGAAACTGAGGGAAGAAAAGCCGGCGGTGAACACCGCTGTCTTCTCCCGCCCTAGAGTGCATAAATTATTTTTGTATGTACTAGCGAAGGCGTCCTTCAGTTTTGCACGAGCGTTAAGAGGCGTGTGATCGCAGTTTACTGTGTCGACGGCGGGGACCGTCGGGCTTTTTGGCCCACTGGCCGCTGAAGCCGCGACAGCGGCGGTGGGTTGATGGTTAACGCAGCCAGGGACGAGTGCCTGGCGGTTTGTGATGACGCTGACCTGCGGCACGGTGCGGCGGCGCGTGTTGGAGCGGCCGGCCGTTGTTGGCACGGGCGCGGAGGGCGCGTCGCCGTCCGATCTCACTGCGCACCCCGCGCTGGCCCGACACGACACCTCTGCTGACCTCCTGTGAGTCGCGCGCGGTCCGAACAGATACCCTGCGCGACGCACGCGGCCCCGGAGTGAGTGGAGAGCCGCACCTGGTAGACAAGAACAGGACAGACCTACCTACAGACCCGAATCAGGACAGGACCCCGGAGAGAAGTGACCTCGATGGGCTGTCAATCAGGCAGGCCCGACAAGACCTCAGTGCTGGAATACGGCCCCCCATGAGTTGCGCAACAACTGGCCCCACCTCACTGGATTGTATCGTAGATTGTCTGTACAAACATGTATCCGTTAGTAGCTGATTTTGTGTGGCGCGGCCCCGGGCAGCGGTGGCTGGGCCGGGCGGGAGGCACCGCTGGCAGGCCACGCTGCCCACCCCGCCTGGCCGGGCCCCCGCGCCGTCCAGGGCGAGCGATCCCTCCGCGGTCCCGGGTCGAAGGGCCGCCATAGCCGAACGCTGGCACTCGGCTGTCCGGCCAGTGTGTATAATAGAGTACAAACTCGAGGCGGGCGGCCCGCCGCGTCCGTGGTCATCGCTCACCTGACCTGTGACCCAGACCGCGATCTTTTGAGACGAAAACCGACGAACAAAAGCAGACGAGAGCCTGCTACACGCTTGTGGGAAGTTCCCAGATATTGTGTTAAAGCAACGCAAAAAGGTCGGTGTACTCATCCATTGCTTTTGATTCTCTGAAGTTTTGGTAAGCGAACCCATTTCATGTCTTATCTCATGAAACCACCTGTAATGTTTCCACAACTGTGTAGCAGGTTTTTAGCTGCTGTCCACCTGTCGTTCAGCATGACCGCGGCCGCGACGGGCCGCTCGTCTCGCCGTCAGCCGTTCGACCCGCCCGCCGTACTCCCCGACAAACACCGCTCGCCCGGTACCTCATTGCTACCTCATGTCGCCGGTGGCTGGCGCCGGTCGCTGCGGCTGCGGCGGCCGGCGGCTCGCCACCTGTCCGCCGACCGTGCGCGCGTGCGCGGGCCACCGGATGTGTTTGTGTTGCTCAGTAGGGCAGGGGCCGGACAGCTCCGCCGCGCGCCGGCAGTCGCCCTTTATAGCTGGACAAATACATCATTATACCGAGCAACGGACGTGTATCGTGTGGAGTACGGCGCTGACCGCGGGGGTAGGGCGAAGAGATGGCAGGGGAGCAGCTGCCCCCCCCCACACTCAAGAAGTTGGGGGAAAACATGGTTTTGCCCTCCCTAGAAGTCTGTAAGAGGGGCCCTCCGGAACAAAAATTGCTGAGAAAAATTGCCCGAGGGACCTGGGTGTGCCCTCGATCAGCCTGAGGGGCTCTCGGTCGGTCCTCGTTCGTCCTGAGGGAGTCCTCAGTCGGTATGAGGTAGCCATCGTCCGGTTTGAGGAGGCCCTCAGTCTAAGAGGGGTTCCTGACGCTCCGGGAGATTGCTTAGCCCCCTCCCCCGTCCGAACGTACAATCTGCCGTCACTATGGCGAAGCTAACTAGCACAGAAGCATTTAATGTTGAATTTTCAGGAATGCCACAGCATCAGAGTGATTGTGGTGTGACGGCTATACTGCTCGCTTGATGATGGCGGAAGGTATCAGGTTCGAGCCTAACCACTCAATGAACTGTGTGGCTGACGCTTTGGCTCTGAGCTGGGTTCGTGTATTAGTTGGACGATTTTTTTCTCTCTAGATTAGCAGGTAACTCGACGCGTTAAATTTCGAGCAATTGATAAGTGGGAATACTGGATTTGATTTTCGGAAACGCTGGGCCGGTTTTGCCCTATAACCCAGCTATGACCATATTCCTTGCGAGGGCAGATTCTATCCTCCCCCCCCCGGTGGTATTTCGTCTGCTGCTCTTAACTTTTGAGCTAGCGTCTTGAATGACTTTTCCCATAATCGATTTACACGTGTTGTGCCAAAATTTGAACAAAATCAGCTTAGCAGAGGCGGGTACCAGGATCCTGTTTTGGGAGGGCTTTACGAATGTGGTTTAGTGGTGCATACTTTCTTCGCAGTTAGCGGTGCAATACATGCGTCAGAAACATTTGCACTGCAATATACATCATGCATACTGGGATTGCACATAATTGGGGACAGAGGCGCAGAGAGCGCACTCAGGTACAAACAATGGGAGGTGATACCCTCCCTCAAATGAGCACAAACGTCAAATTAGGAAGCTATAAAGTGTTATACGCTGTGCAGAGTGCATGGTGCCCCGGTCCCACGTTGTTTACCTGGATCCACATTCCACATGGCCTTGGATCCACCTATGCGCAATACCAGGGGTGTGATTTACTGAAAATGATTGGGGGGGGGCAATGCTAACTTTATAGACTATAATGTCATTCTTACCATGCAACACCATTGGCGTAATGTTAAAAAATGAAATTATTCGCGGGGGGCGCCCGGCCCTCCCAAAAAGTATACAAATCGACACCCATGCGCAATGCGCAGTGGCGTAGAAACTCATTTGAAGTTGGGGGGGGGGGGGGCAAAAGGCATTTTGAAGTCGTTTCTTTCCATGCACCGTCCATAGGCGCAATATTAAAATCCGAAAATGTTGAGGGGCAGCTGCCCCCCTGCCCCCGGCTCCTACGCCTATGGCAATGCGCATTATATTACATTTAACCAATTACAGGAAATCATGTACACATGTGATGTGACGTTCATACCACCCCAGTCACGAACAGCAATATTTGTTATCAGAAAATCCCCTCTCCCATTTAACATCCTCTGAACACGCTTTTTTAGGGGTACTTGTTTTGTAATATGTTGAAGACCAATACATTTGAAGCTCAAAAACGTTTGTGGCACGAAAATCGGTCAAACCATACGTCCGCAATGACCTTTAAAATATCAAAAATTTCGTATTTTTGACCCCCTTGCCTCCCATTTTAAAACTAAAAGGCATTTCGGGGTCAAACAAAAATATTTTGATGACGCAACGAATGGTGATTGTCCCATCGAAATCGACCGAGCGGTTCTCGAGATATCTGGGGGAAGGGAGGGATAGAATCTGCCCCCGGCTATAATTCTAGCCGCCCACAAGGAATAAGGATAAGCAACGCTTGGTCAAAATCAGTTAACCGTATCAAAAAACAATTGATTGGCCGTGGCTAACTTCACGAACACGCTGAGCTGCCGCCATAACCCGCGCACTGCAGGGGGGGTTGATTTCCGCCCCCCCTCAGGTTTTTTAGGAGTAGCGGAAAAACGGTGGCGCGCAGCGCCGCCAAATTTCGTACACCTATTTGGGCATCAATTACCCACACTTAAGAAAAGTTTTGACTTGAGGTCATCTCAGGTCAGTCACAAGTCCATGTCAAGTGACCGCACCTTCAAAAATGTTTGCGTTCGTGCCAAAGCCACAGCTTTTTTTCGAAGTTTTGAAAACTTTTGCAGATTTCATAAGAATAATCAATTACCTACAATTTCGTATATCTTCGGATTTCGTATCGGTGACCAAAGGTCAGGGTCAATTTCCTTGAACGCTCCCACATTATAAAGTGAATGGGAAAATAAACAAATGCTTCCTTTCATAAATATGCATTGACAGGCTAATTCTTTCAGAATCATGAGCTATTTAGCCTCATTCTAAATTGCACAAGGTGCAATTGTTGCTCAGTGATCTCTACAAGGTCATCTGAGGTCATCTGAGTCATCAGCCAATTATGCTAATAACTCTGATTAGAAAAGAGATAGAGGACGATTAGTTGACACCAATGTATCTCGTCTAGTCTGGCCGCCTTGCCCCATATGCACATGACCTCCTTGGGTCACAAATGACCTGACCCTGAGCAAATTTTGAAGTTTGACCTTACCAGTGTCACCGTATATATGTTTTCATAGCGCATTCAAAGAGACAAACAGCGATAGGCGTCACAAATGTTTACTTCTATCGTTTCTTAAAAGTGAACCATGCTATTCATGGAAAAACTGTTTTGCCAAAAACAGTATGTTTGACCTTTCATGACCTCTTGCAGCCTAAACTATTTGATCATGAGGGGATCAATATTGAGGACATACATGCGATTGCCAAATTTTCAATGGGCTATCGATTGTCCTCTAATGTTTGCTCCTAGCTATCATAGTTTCGAAGATAATCGGGGGTTCTGGAAAAGAGTCCCTAAAAGAGTCCTAAAACCGGAAAATCTGACCTTGGTGACCGACTGGTGACCTCAATTGTGACCTGGACCCAAGGGAAAACACTAAAATACTTTCGATAGATCTTGCCTAGAGCTATCTAATGCCGTTTTTCGCTTGTCCGCTACGTTGCGTAGTTTTGGAGATCTCACGGGGGGCGGAAATCACCCCCCCCTGCAGTTCGTGTTCGGCGCGAAACCCCCTGCAGTGCGCGGGTGCTCAACGCATCGACCCTGGAAAGCCATTCGGTCGATTTGCTGATCCCCCCTGATGTCGTTTCCAGAATATCGGGAAAACGGTGGCGCGCAATAACCATTAACCAATGCATGGTTTGACATTTTGTTTATTTAAATCCGTGGCATTATTTATTCCAGCAGAGATGGCATCTTGTGAGCGACGCAGTGTCCGAACTATCCTGTACGTACTCGGTATTGTTCTGTGCCAAGCAGCTAACGTTGAACGGCGAGCGACACGTCAGCCGGTCCCACGTTTGATCATATTGAACATTCAGATCGCGCGCGCGGTCTGGTCATGGAATAAAAGCGCGCTTTGAACTTGAAATTCTGTGCAGCCTTTGGCGGCCGGACCGAGGCGCCTGGCTAGCACAAGTTCCGTCAAAAGAAGGTATATGTATATATCACTGGCTCTCCCCCGTGTTAGACACGAGGGTCCAACAAAAGGGACCTGCGCACTGTTCACCCCTAACAGCTTCTGCAGGTCCGAATTCAGTCACCGCTTAAGGTCCGGATTACACCGACAGGAATCTCCATCATGGACCACGTCAGTAACATGCATCGACATTCACTGACTGACGGTAGCAGTCACACCAACACGCAGATACATCCACACCTTTGTACGGAATACAATGCGTAATGTGAAGCGGCTCATTTTCCTGAGAACAGATCAAGAAACCGCGTGCGGTCACCACGATCCCACGATGAATAAGGCGCCTCGGATTTGATCCGTCAACACGAAATAAATACGCACACATACACATACACACACGTCACACCCACACACACATAGCGGGCGGCCGCTAGCTGGGTCCGGACCCGTCCCGACTGAACCCGGCCTCCGCCTCAGCCGCCGCCCGATTAACGGCCGTCTTCAGCAGGTTGGACTTCTTGACGCGGGCGCGCGGCCAGCCAGTGCGGTTCTTGCGGCGTTTGACGGGTCTGCGCCGGCCGCCGCCTCCAGCCGAAGCGTCTGTGCTGACGCTGCTGGTGTCGTCTGCGGAGGACGGCGGTCGACTCGGCTCACTGGCCGTGTCCTGGCCGGCCCAGTCCGGCGTCGGCTCCGTTGGCGCCGTCGCCTCCGTGCTCAGCGCGTCGGCCAGCTCCTGCAGGGAGGTGTTGGGTGGCCAGGCGGTGAGCGCGGCGGCCAGCTCGGCTGCCGGGGGCTCCAGCTGTGCCGGCGGCGGTTCAGTGGAGCCGGCTGCACGGTACAGCACGCGGCACAGCTCCTCCAGGCAGAGCCAGTCGGCCGGCGGAGCGGCCTTACTGGCGGCACGCTCCGCCTCGGCTGCAGCGCCCGGCAGCGGCGGCAGCCACCGGTCCGGCAGCGTCGGAGGCCGTAGAGGCCGCGGTCGGCCGCCGCCGGGCACCAGTTCACGAGGGAACAGCTCCTCTACCGACATTTGGTAGGGCAGCTGCTGGCCGCCGCCAGCCGCCGCCCACGAGAAGTCCTCCAATACGCGGCGGCCGGCCTCCTGCCGCGAAAACGTTCGGAACCATTCCTGAGCGTCGGGCGCCGCCTGGAATGAGAACGACACGGCGTCGGCCTCCGACTCGGCCTCGCACAGCTGCGGGGCCGGCGAGCCGCGCCGCTGGCGGCCGCGACCGCGGGCGGCCGCAGCCAGCGGCGCCTCCGGCTCGAGGTGCGGCGGGCCGTCACTCTCACTGTCCGTCAGCGGCGAGTCGACCGACGGGAGGCGGCGGCGGCGCGGCACCGGGCCCCGTCGCCGCCGTTTGGCCGCTGGTTCGTCGCCGTTGGGCAGCAGCAGCGGCGGCGGCGGCTGGACGACAGCGGCGGCGGCACCGCTCAGCCGGCAGGCCGTGTGCCGCAGCTTACTGCCCAAGATCTCCGTCTTGTGGCACTCCGAGTTGAGGTACAGCTTCTGCGTCTCTGTGAGGTTACGTCGGCGTGTGTCAGGGGCCGGCACTGGCGGCGGCGGCGGCGGCGGCGGCGGCGGCGGAGAGGCGGCAGGCCGGTCCGGCGGCTCCTGTTTTGGGCTACTCTCTCCGTCCTCAGCGGGCGGCTCAATCGAGCGATCACCATTGTTCATCAGCGGTTTGTGGGGAGTCACTTCTGACACGAGTTTCTCCGTCTCCGACTTGACACAAGCGTCCAGCTTGGCCAGCTTGGTCGGTCTGTCCGGGAATCGGCCGGCGCGAGTCGACCCGTCGCCTTCCGAGCTCCGCCGGCTGCTGGCGGCGGGGGCGGGGGCGGGGGCGGGGGCGCGGTCCAGGGACGCGTCCAGACTGTTGAGACGGAGCGGCGGCGACAGACGGACCGCGGCCACCCCACCGCCGCTGTGCCAGCCATTCTCCAGCGGCGGTGACAACTCCCGGTAGTCGGGACAGGTGTGACGACGCTTCCGGCGCACACGGACCGCGACACCGCCGCAGGCAGACTCCTCGGCGCCGCCGGCCGACTCTGAACACTGGCAACACACGGCGAGATAACAGGTACAGGTCAGAGAAGGCAGCCAACATGTTAGATACGTTGGGCACATAGACGACAGCCAGCACCGACACACACATCTGCGGACAATATCAATCAGATTAGTCAGGATTCCAGACAGGATTTGGAATCATACATATCCCAGTATACTTCTGCACTGAATAACTAGATTACTTATAGATACGGAATGGGTTTGTGAAAATATAATATTTTTAAGACAACTACTGGACATTCCATTAGAAGACAGTGATACAATATTTATATCAACGTTTTCAATCGTATACAGAAAGTTATCTGATTGTTCAGCAATTCAGCATAACAAAACATAATGCAAAACAACTGAAAGCTGCTGACAATATTGACTAGCCGTGCCGGTAGTTCTGGACTAGTGAAATAAGAACGCTCCACCACCAGACACCGTGCGTTATAAAAGTGGAGCCATATGGCATCAAAGCTGTACATCAGGTGGCTCTGTGCCATCAGCTGAGGGGACAGTCTGCAGAAAACTGTTCCATAAACACAGGAATTTTTGAATTCCAGCTATGCAAAATGTACGAAAATATACGAAGAGCCGTTACTATGAGACGGCTTCAGATCATACTGACCTGGCCAGCGGCCGTGTCGCCGTTGGAGGTCAGCGCGCAGCCGGAGTTGAGGCTGGCGACGGTCACACTGTCACACGAGGCTGCTGCAGACATGGCTGGGGCCGGACGACCGCTGCCACGCAGCCCCATTCAGAGCGCATTGGAGGGCATGTCACGCCAGCTGACGGTCCAGGGAGGACGCCGAGCGCGGCCGAGACACGTCCGGCGGCCGGGGTGTGGTGTGATGAGCACAGCGGCAGCCTGGGGGCAGGACAGAGCGGCACAGACGGGTCAGAGG
>VOPJ01015009.1:0-60784 GCA_014673585.1 Semibalanus balanoides | reverse complement strand
ATTATCGACATTCGCCAGAGAGCTTTCGCTACTAGAAGCATTGCCCTTAAATTACATCGCTAGCATATATTGCTAGCGCTGGCCAATAGAAAACAACTCGTGAGCACTGATAGCAGCTGCCGAATAGAGTCTCGATAACTATAAACAAACCCATACATTGCTCGTATGGGTTTGTTTATTGTCTTTGGTGCACCGTTGTAGGTAACAGCTTCGTTACTCTGTTTAAACTTTATAGTGACGATCGTTTATGAGTTATGAAACAAAACAAATGCAAAACAGAATATAAGTAAAAATTAAACTAAAGGTCTCCAGACGTGAATTTTATCGTAACCAATGATCAAACCAATAGCTTCTTACCGTAAACAAATATTATTTGACAATTTCCAAAGAGTAGGGCCACCACTCCCTTTAAGAAAGAAATGTTGAAGCATCAACCCTGTCCCCCAACCATTGGCTATTTCAGCGTGAAGGGAATTAAAGAACTCATTGCTCTGGGAGCTTAATGAGTTAATGAATGATTCGTCATCAGAAGCAGGAACGATTCACCAGCTGGAGTGACTGAAGTCTGTAACATATTTCTTTTCTTCATCTTGGCCAGGCAAACATTAAAACATCTATCGTTGTCTATTAACGCTGTCAGGGGCGGCGGCCAACGGATTTTATCCAGCGGGGAAAATGATCTTGGTTGCCAGGTAGGTACCTATCACCCAAGTTAAGATAAAGCTTCAGCCCCGAAATCGGATCGGATTTTGGAGTGTATTTTCTGTTTACTGTGTGTAGGTATCAGAAGCTTTTTATATCGTTGATTACAAAAATATGCCCACCCTTGCATCAAAAGTTTTGTTTTGCGACACGGCAACTAGTTAGAAGGCATTGTAAAACATCACAAAATATATGTATTCGAGTAGGTACCTTCTTCATGTACTTATAACTAATAATCTACGGACTACACTAATTATTGTTGTTTTGTAAACTGGGTTTTGTAGCGTTGCAATGACTAGTTAATTTTGCGTCCCTATTCGTGTTAGTAACTTCATCACTAGCCGTTTTCTCGATGGATTTTTTGTGCTGTGAGGATAACAATGTTTAAGGATATTATTTTTTGATGTTTTGGTAGCCTAGTTTCAGGACGAACTTTTGCATGCGATTTTTTTGTTAAATGTTCTCATGGGAGACATTTTTAGCCAAAATGATATGTTAAAGTTCATCCAGAAGCTTGTTTACCAATAACTGAAAAATATGTCCTTAACAATGGTGTCCTCACAGCGCAAAAAAATCCACCTTGCATATGACTGGTGTGCAATTTTTAAAGCCTGGGTGTAAAAGCCAGAATTGTGACAAAAGATTAGTGTATAACGGTTAAAAAATCGTGATACGCTTTAAGTACCTCATTCAGGAACGATAATGACATTTTATTTTTAATTTCTCCGCAATAGGTATCTTATGCACTTGTGTGGTGTAAAAATGAAAACAGCTTTCCATACTTTAAATACAAATTATTGGGGAGATATAAAAAAATGTGCTGCGAATATTTGGTGATACAAAACATCTGTAGTGCTTTTGCTCTTTTCCTTTTTGCGTTAACTTATTTTCGTGTTGAGCAGTCTGTGTTGACGAAACAAAATAAAATGCACCAAATACCAATATTCACCCCCCCCCGCCCCCAAGGTCCTGAAGCCATGATTTTCCTCCCAAAAAGGTCGGACGTAAAGTTGCTGGCGGGTTGACGGCAGACTTTACCTCCCCCTCTCAGTCAACAACGTGTCGCGACTGACTGATGGTCTGCTTGCCCCCTCAAACCCGGTCAGAATTATGCGCTGACGGCTGGCGGCCCGTTGCTCCCCTCGCTCAACATTTTTTCTTAAAATACGCCACTAGATTTGCCCCCCCCGTACCTCCACAAAAAAACAATGCTAGAAGATCGTCCAGTGGATACCGGACGTTCATACCGATCATACTGAATATACCACATCAATAAGTTACATTTCCGTTAATTTTCGTTAAAAAAGTTTACAATAATTACCAAACACTTGGAAGAGTCTTGATTTATAGTATTAATAGACACTTGGCAGTTCACTTGGCAGTTTTGTTCACAGTAGCCAAATTCAGCGGGGGCAAAAAACATAGTCTGCCCCGCTGCTCTCCACAGCGGGGCAAGCTGCCCCCGCTGCCCGCGGTGGCGCGCCATGTACGCTGTGTTGTCACAAACTCAACCGTGTCTCCGCTCATGTCGCCAGGTGCACTCAACGCTGTCGGGCGAGTCATGGGGCTTGAAGCTGCAGTCACTAGGGTTGATGTTAAAGCTGTAACATTCGACAGGGGTCAGCACCGTCACCAGCACTGTCAGCACCGCCACCAGCATGGCCGACACCGCCCGACTACTGCCACCGGCCACCGCCGCGGACAGCATGGCCGCCACACCCGCACGATGGGCTGCTAACGCCGGCAGGGCACAACGCGTCGCCCGTCACGACAAACCGAGACTTGCTGTGACCTGCCGTGACCTGCAGTGACCTGCCGTGACCTGCCGTGACCCGCTTTGCTCGCCGTGACCTCTCTAGCCGCAGGTCCGCCGCGGGACGATTCGTGATCGCCCGCGCCCGAGACCGGTGCCACTGCGGGTCAGGGTAACCGACTAGAGCGCTGCGGCCGCGCGAGGCAACGCCCTATCTACCCGATAACCAAGTTGACCTACGTCATCCGGACTGTGCTGACGCCTTCTGCAGCAGCCACTGGGCTCGTGACGGTGGATTACCAACAGAGACCTGAGCCAGTAGAAATATGAAGGCTAGATGGAATGAGTAAATACCAGTATAAGGGAGAGAGACAACAGCGACGACATTGCGAACCACCAAGCTCGACAAATATGAGGAGGAGATAAACTGGTGAGTTGGCACAAATATGTGCAACCAAGAGAGAGGATAAGATAGTCCGCAGTAGTCTCCGCAAGGAAATAGTGTGTATCAGCGAAGGTCAGCAGAAGAGCGAGAGGAGAGCGGAAGAGAAAGCGAGAGATTAGATATAGACGTATTTGTCATGAATCCACACTTTGTGGTGGCTTTTCACCAGACACGTCAGACACGTAAAACAAAGACGGTTAAAAAAAAGTTTAAAAAGACGGTTACAAAGATATTAGCAGTCGCCCAAACCGAACATATTCCGCAGTCCGTGTAAAGTACATGAATGTAGATACAATGACTACAACACTTTAGTCGCGACCAGACAATATCGCTCGTCACAGCACGACAAGAAGCGATGGCCCGCATGATGGATCAATACAAAGTTCGTTCAGCATATTGACACCCCTGCTACGCAGTCTGCGCCTGCCGGCTTCTGTTCGGATACGCGGTAGTGTGACACGACCGGCGTGTATGGAGTTGTGTTCGTGCAGATCGTGAGCACGCGGTCCAATGGTGTCTGCTGTGTGCTCAGGATTGCCGGTCGTCATGGCACGTTGGACTGCCGGNATGCAAAGAGATGTATACACCTTTACAGGCTTTATGTGCATGACAGTTCTTAATCAAAAGGATATAATTGAAAGTATGAACCATTAACTCAATTAACTCGAACTTTCCATATGACCTGCCGTGAACCTACATTTGACCTAACTTGAAAAATTTCGGGTATGCATTCGATTCGTTTCATGGAAAGCTTTCTATCGACCCCTTGCGCGTCTCGCTGCGGTTATTGGTTCGGAAGATAAGAGGGGGGAATTACCCCCCCTACGCCGCGCGTTGGGCTGGAGACCCCTATGCCGCGCGGGTTAACTGAAATGCCTCAATTTCAACATTTGATCTGACCTTGACCTGACATAATTCCTCAATTAAAATATTAAACATACTTAAGGTGCGCCACATTAGAGCTTTCGAATGCGCCTTGCGCGTCTCGCTGTGATCCATTGCTTCCGCAAGATAATGAGGGGCAATGCCCCTTTCGGTCATAAGCGTTCGCTGAAAGGCCGGTCAATGCCGCTCTAATTTCATGTAGGTAAATTAGTGATGTCATTTCCCAAAAGTTCCTGACCAAACAAATCCAGTACTGAACAGGAGGCATTATTTGTTGTCCAAAATTGACCGAGGCCAAAAATGTCCTAGATTTGACCGATTTTTAAATAGTATACTCACTTATACTCACTTGCAAAAATAGGTTTGTTAACAGCATAATTCATAAAACGTATATCAACAGTTTCCAAAAAGACATTATAATTGCGAAAAGGGTCTAAATACATTTGAAAAGCAGAATAGTAGATGCCGCAAGCAAGACTAAAGATATTTACACTAATTAATTGGATTTCGAGAAAATTGTGTATCAACTTGCTGGATATGAATAAGAATGCGTAAAAATGTGACAAAAAGTCAATTGTTTAATATTAAGCTGACCGAAAAGTGTCCAAAAATGTAGAAGCCTGACCGACCGATTACCAAATCGGTCACACAATTTTTGCGGTAACCATAATTTTTGGTAACCGATTGACACCACTAGTAGGTATTGAGGCTCACGTCAGCCCTACCCCAGTCAAATTTCCTTAGACGAGTCCCTGGCTAAGCCTACCGATACTTCTGCAACTTCGCGTACTCGGGCGATTCTACCGTTTGTCCATCAGGGCAAAATTTCTCGTAAAGAGCTTGATCCTTACAGCTTCCTACACCTGAGCCATTCTCGTATACAGCTGAGCCTACCGTTGCTTCTGGAATAGTCTCGTACACGTGCGAGTCTACCGATGACCTTGTACCACCTGTCCGTGGTGCCTCGCCTGGCATCTCTCCTCCGGGCGACTGAAACGTCCAGTCCATCTGTTGACCATCCCTCGGCAAGTCCAGGAACGGGTGCTGCTGGAGGTCGTCTACGCTGAGCCTCTGGCTGGGGGGTCGATTCGGGTGATTGGTGCGTCGCCAAGAAGCAGAGCGTCGGCGATGGTGGATCACGAGAAGGGTGATGACAGTGCCTAGCAGCAGGAAACAACCATTCAAGGCCACGAGTGGAACCCAGGACGGAACAGCAGAGGTGGACGACGCTACTGTCGTCTGTGCCGTCGTCTGTACCGGCGTTACCGTCGTCTCTACCGGCGTTACCGACGTATGTACCGGCGTTACTGACGTCTGTACCGGCGTTGCCGGCGTCTGCACTGGCTTTGGGACCAGCGTTACGTGTGTACCGGTGTTACTGTCAGAAATGGCACAGACGGTATTCATTGGAGGAGGACAGTTTGTGCAGTGATATTCCCATAGGAGAGGAGTTGTATGGTTGTGAAGGCACCGGATGTTCTCATATGCGGATCGGAACAGTCTTTCACTCTCTTGTTTTGTCAGATTACTCGGAGGTTGTCCACCGAAGAACAGCTCGCTCACTTGCTTCTGAATTTCGCATTCACAGGGAATTCGTAACTGCAGCTCATGTAGTGTCAGTAACGTAACGTCCGAGAATTTCAGGGATCCGCTGACAACGCTACCGACATCCAGCTGGACCAGTTTGATGCCCTGGCTCGAGTTCAGACTACCGAAGGCGTTCTTGTGAATAGTGGTGACGTAGACATCATATTGAGATCCAGCCGGTTCGCGGACATTCAGGCATTGTCACCAGGTGCTCGATGAGGACGCATTTATTGCCAAACTTGACACGTCCAGGTCAAAGCCGTTATGGACGAAATATCCGACCAAGACTGCTTTCCTCAATCCGAACATCTACGAATCCGTTCCCTGCAGTCCACCTTTACTGATGTATCCCAGGTGACTGGACCGAACAGTCAGACTGCCCCACGTCTGCTTGGTTCGGAAGCAGCCCTCCTCGACACCTCCGAACTTGACTGATGTGAGCGACAGGTTGCTGATGTGGCCGGTGAAGGTGTTATTCTGACACGGCTCCTTCATCGTGACATTGCTGAGAGTGAGCTCCTTCCCAAATTTGGTATTAAAACGTACGCGGGGCGGAAAATTGCAGCAGTGATATTCTCTAGCACTACGTTGGTCCGGTAATGAGCTGGATACGATAGCAGCGCTGTTGATGATGCAGGAGCCAAATAATGTTAGTAATGAAGATGCTGAGGGTCTTCTCCTTCCAGTGGGAAAACGAGTTTTCTTTTCCATTCTGAGGATATCTAATCCGGTTCAGTGTGACAGAAACTTCGTCCCAGACGCTGTCCCGGCACGTATGCAGTATTTTCTTTTAATTATGAGCGTCGAGATGTTCTCGAAGAGGATGTTCCGTCTAGAGTACTCAGCGGCACTGAACAGAAGCTTCTTGGACCGCACCAGAACAGCGTCATTAAAGGCGTTAACTATACGGTATTCGACGAACCGGAACGGTACGGTATATTGTTAGGCCTCTAATATTTCGATCTGTAAAGGAACAGGTTTCTGTTAACGTTAAGAATGTTGATAGCATACTTGTTTGTCAAACACCAGCATTGATGAAAAATGGCATATTTGTATTTGGGGGCTTGGCTAGCGAGAATGCCAGCTTAAACGTATAGCAGATCAGACAGAGCTAAGGCTGCTTGAGATGGCAGGAACAGGTACTATTAATTGTAGTTAGAAAAACATAGTTACCTGTTCATTGGGACTTATTGAAGCTTAAATACCTGCCTGAAATTGTAGTTATTTCAACTAAATATTTTCGCCAATTTTGTATGAAGAACGGCAATTGAAAACAGTGATAAGTCACCTAGAAGCTTAAGTGAGGATCCTTAGTAAGTTTTTTCAGAAAGAAGGTGAGCATATTGGATTCCTTGGGAATTTCGAACCCAGCTTATCACACACACACACACACACACCTACACACACACACACACACACACACACACACACACACACACACACACACACACACACACACACACACACACACACCACGCACGCACGCACGCACGCACGCACGGCCGCAACGCCGCGCACGCCGCACCACCAACGCACGCACGGCACTGCACGCAGCGCACGCACGCACGCACGCACGCACGCACGCACGCACCACGCACGCACGCACGCACGCACGCACGCACGCACGCACGCACGCACCAGCACGCACGCACGCACGCACGCACGCACGCACGCACGCACGCACGCACGCACGCACACACGCACGCACGCACCGCACGCACGCACGCACGCACATCACGCCACAACTTCGCTCCTATCCCATTTGGTACAGTATACGCGGTCATTTTTTCTTTCGATCAACGGCCACCGCCACTGAACAAAAAAGTCACTGGCGCTACATTATTGCTGATCGGATTCAACTCCAGTTTTCACCATTGTGAAGGTCACCACTCCCTATTGGTGACTGGAGAAAACAATATTGTTTTCATTGACTTAAGAAGGAAATATAATGAACATCATCTGTCCAGCATGGCTAAATAGCCATGCTGGACCAAGCGTGAAGCGAATTTAATAACTCATTGTTCTGGGAGCTAATGAATGATTCGTCATAAAAGCAGGACGAATCACCAGCTGGACTGAATGGAGTCTGTTACATATGTCCTTTATCTAGCCAGGCAAACATGAAACACCTATCGTTGCTCTATACGCTGTGCTGTCACAAACTCACCGTGTCTCCGCTCAGGTCGCTCAGGTTCAGGTCGCCCAGGTCGCACTCAACGCTGATGGGCGAGTCCGGAGGCTTGAAGCTGCAGTGCTTAGGGTTGAGTTTAAATTTGTTACATCCGACAGGGGTCAGCACCGTCACCAGCACTGTCAGCACCGCCACCAGCATGGGCCACACCGCCCGACCACCGCCACCGGCCACCGCCGCGGACAGCATGGCCGCCACACCCGCACGATGGGCTGCAAACGGCCTCAGGGCACAACGCGTGACCCGTCACGACACACCGCGACTTGCCGTGACTTGCCGTGATCTGCTGTGACCTGCTTTGCTTCGCCGTGACCTCTCTGGCCGCAGGTCCGCCGCGGGACGATTCGTGATCGTCCACGCCCGAGACCGGAGCCACTGCGGGTCAGGGTAAGCCGGACTAGAGCGCTGCGGCTACGCGAGGCAACGCCCTATCTACCCGATAACCAAGTTGACATGCCACCCCGGACAGTGCTGACGCCTTCCGCAGCAGAGACTGAGTCGGTGACGGTGAATCACCAACAGAGACCTCCGTAATAAGTATGGCGATAGGTAAATACGACAGTATATGGGTTAACAGAGTAGGACCAGTAATCATCACAACAAAACTTTCAAACTCAAGCAGAGAAACTGGTGTTGGAAACAATATGTCACCAAGATAACATGTCCGAAAGTAGTACTCCTTTGCAAGGAATATATTTCGAGGCAGTATCTGTTCAGCTTAATCGGGCACTTCTCATTTTAAAACGATAGCATGACATACTGCTTGACATATGTGGATCTCACATCGGCGTAACACACTCCCGGGCCCGCGGCAAAGAGCATTGCAAGTTGGCAATGCTCTTTGCCGTTGTGTTGTGTTTGCCAGTTCAGTGCCTATTTAAATGAGGTGTCAAAGGTTGCTAGAAGCCAACGAATACAGTTTTCCATTTATTTACAATCATACGTAATGCATGCATTCACATTAACTAAATGACTGGACCACACGACACAATCATCCACAAGACAATAAAGCNCTTTCCTCAATCCGAACATCTTTGATCCTTCCCTGCAATCCATGGCTACTGATGTTACCCAGGTGACTGGACCGAACAGTCAGACTGTTCCAATTCTGGCTGGCTTGGAAGCAGCCCTTCTCGACACTTCTGAACTTGACTGTTGTGAGCGACAGCTTGCCGATGTGGCCGGCGAAGGTTTTCGTCTTACACGGCTTCGTCATCGTGACATTGTTGAGAGTGAGCCCTCCCAGTGTAGTCGTAAACGTACCGGTGTAGAACTGTCCATCAGTGATATTCTCTATCAATACGTTTGACCAGGATGAGCTGGATACTATAGCTTCGCCGTGGATGATGCAAGTATCAATGTTGGCAATGGATACGTTGAGGGTCTTCTCCTTCCAGTGGGAGAACGAGCTAGATTCCATCTCGACGTGGTTAATCCGGTTCAGTGTGACAAAAACGTGTCCCTGATGCTGTGTTGTCGTTGCAGCATTCCCCTTGACTATGAGCTTCGTGATGTTCTCGAAGTGGATGTTCTCTAGTGTGTCCAGTACCGACAGAGCATTTGAGCATACCTCCACTTTATTGGCGTTAACTATGCGAAGCCGTTGAACATTTTTTGGAAGAGCGCTCTCTTGTATTATTATCTGTAAAGGAACAGGTTTCTGTTAATATTAGGAATGTTGAAACAATCTGTCGACACCAGCGTCCTGCATGGATGAAAAATGGTCAAGTATTTCTTCTGGCTGGCGATAATGGCTAGCGAAAATGGCTGGCTTAAAGGTATGTAAGATAAAAGCTAAGGCTTCTTGAGACGATCGCAGAATTATAGTCACCTGCTCATTGGAATCATTTAACCATGAACACATACCAAAAGTTTTTTTCCATTTTAATACATATTTAAAACAAAATAATTGTCGATGAAGAACAGCAATTTAAATCGGTGAAAATGCCTCTATAGAAGTTAAGTGAGGATCTTTGGAAAGTTATGTTTCTCAGAAACAAACGAGGATATCTGATTTTGGATCCCCCGGTATTCGAGCCTATATTATCACACACATCACGCCACTACTTCATTCCTACATCATTTAGTGTAATAAACGTGGCTAACTCGTTTTTCGAGTAAAGGCCACCGCCACTGGACAAGAAACGTCACTAACCCTTCATTATTACGGAAAAGATGCAATGGATTTTTTACCAGTGTGAAGGTCATCACTCCATATCGTTGGTTAAAGGAAACAATATTTGCATCAATGACGTAAAAATTAAATTAAATTAACAGCACCTTTCCAAAATGGCTATTTCCAAGCACGAAGTAAACTGAATATCTCATTGCTCTGGCCGCTAATGAGTGGTCATAAAGGCACGACGATTCACCGACTGGACCGACTGGAGTCCGTAAGTTTCCTATATCTCACAAGGCAAGCACGAAACATCTATCGATGTTCTTAGCTATGCTGTCTCAAACTCACCGAGTCTTCTCTCCGGTTGCTCAGGTCGCACTCGACGCTTTCTGGCGAGTTCTTGGGCTTGAAGCTGCAGAAGTCACAGCGGGTGACTGGGCGACCACTGTGACTTCTCCAGCCGTTTGGACGGTGGTTATTGACGACGCTGCAGCCGTTAGGCTTGAGGTAATAGGTGACGGCACATCCGACAGGGGTCAGCACCGTCACCAGCACTGTCAGCACCGCCACCAGCATGGCCCACACCACCCGACCACCGCCACCGGCCACCGCCGCGGACAGCATGGCCGCCGTATCCGAACTTCTCACCGCAAACGCCCTCAGGGCACAACGCGTGATCCGCCACGACACACCTTGACCTGCCGCAACACACCACGACTTGCCGTGACCTGCCACGACCTGCCGTGACCCGCTTCGCTCGCCGTGACCTCTCTGGTCGCAGGTCCGCCGCGGGACGATTCGTGATCGCCTTCGCCCGAGACCGGAGAGACTGTGGGTCGTGGTAACCGACTAGAGCGCTGCGGCCTCGTGAGGAGGCTGCCTATCTCTCCAAGCTGACGCGTCACCCCGGACGGTGCAGACCATTTCCGCAGCGGACACCGAGCCGAAAGATGTCGGTGAATTACCAACATAGACCTTTGTAATAAATATGGCGATAGGTAAGTACGACAGCATATGGGTTAACAGAACAAGACCAGTGACCATCACCACAAATCGTCCCAACTCAAGCAGATAAACTGGTGTTGAAAACAAAAATAATCAAGATGACATGTCCGAAAGTTCGGAAGAAGCTCAGAGCTTTTGAATCAAAGGGGGTGTGTCATCTGTTTTGGAATAACACAAATATTTATCTTACGGTAAGTAGCCAAGGGTGTAGAATTCTATTCAGTTGGGGAGCTTCAGCTTCCCCAAACTGGGGCTTCAGCCCCTCTCCCCCCGCTTCCTCCAACTTGGACAAGGTAGTGGGTCAAATCCGGGGAGAAATATGCATTTTGTGGATTTTGATAGTACCTACTCACTTTAAACGATTTTTGCACGATCAGCCCCCCCCCCCCAAAAAAAGGTGAGGCGTCCTGTTAAGGCGTTATCTTCGGAGCCAACAGTCAGATCGGGACGATTCAAACGCCATTTGGCATTCAATGTCAATGTTCATCCGCAAACACAACTTCAGACACATTGATGTTAACCAGTGACGTCACAGAGGTCAAATCCCCAAAAGGGTGACACTTGGCCCGGTTTGACCTTCGTGACCTCATTTGACCTTAAAGATATCAACCTAAGGTCACTCAAATTTCAGAGAATGTAGACCATCACAGTACCTACATACCATGTAAGTTTGAACGTTTTAGCTCTCATACATTCTGAGATCTCAGGGGGACACTGAAGTGCCCCCCCCCCCCTCCGGTGCTTGTTAGTGGCATACCCTTCTCCAGTGCGTGTGTTAAGACGAACCGAAGACAATGACGATGGCTTCGTTATGTTGATGGTCAGGCCGATGTGACGCCGCGAAGCGGCGTGAAAATTTGAATTTTATGTAGTGGAAAAACGACATTTTAATGTTGGAGCCAGACTCTAATTGGAGCCAAGCCTCAGGTAACCCTTTTCCTGGTTGCACAGCTCGGAATGATTAAAAATATATAAATCAAGTTAATTTTTCATATGCATTAGCCTCGGATAGTAAATCACGAAGGTCAGTGGCGGTGGCGGACAGCACTCAACAGTATATATCATAACAATAACTGTACCCATACATCTGTACCAAACTGTAACAAACAACTGGCAATAGTGCAGATGGCTTGAAAGCAGCAAGATTGAGGCAGAAATACTTTTCCGCACATAATGGTCCTTGTGGATCTGTAGGAGCCTGGTGAGAGATGATTTTGGGAGATGACGTCATGGTCTGGTCCCAGCTATCCACTCTTCGGTCCAGCCAGTTGGGCACCGCTGGAGCAGCTCGCGGGTGCCGATTTCCGCGTCATTTCGTTCGCGTCGCCTTTTGGGGAACTCCGTTGACTAGCTAAACGTGTAGCCCGCTTTAAAGCTAATATTTAATGAAGAGAGTGGCCTCTGTGGCCAGTAATTACCGCCAGGGAGATGTCTGCCAGACACTAAAGTTCGTTGTAATATTTTTCCGATTTTTATAAGCAAATCTCAAACCTTGTGTCTGCCTGCAAAGCATGCGCAAAATTTACAATTTTTGACTGTGGACAGCCTGGATTTGACTGCTGCAAAAGCAATTTTTACGATAATTTGCAAATTTGTTGCGACCTTTTTTGGAGGGTGGGGCCAAATAATAGTCTCGGGCCCATTGGAGGGGGTATGGCCCGGTGCCCCCTGGATCCGTCCCTAGGGACCAGGTCTATTGATCAGATCTCTAAGGCATTCGTCAAAATGAGAAAGACGTTGGCTGCGATGGTGGTTTATATAAAAACCATCCTCGCAGCCAACGCTTTTCCCCAAAGTGAAGGCCTGCAACGTGTTGAAATTTCAAGTAGGTTATAGCCTAGAAGGTAGTAGTCTAGAAGACTATAGCCTGCAACTTGACATTGTTGTGCTCTCCAGCTTCCATATGGCACACCGGCCGCCCAGAGGCAGAAATATGGCAGTGACCGGGGGGGGGGGGGTATTCGCTGTTTTTTTTGTCTGTCGTATATGCACCCCTGAATCCTGATTTCATGCAAAGGTAAAACTTATTGGAAATGCTTCCTAAAATAATTTGATACAAATCATAATTGCTTTCGCTAAGCAGTTTTGTATTAAGGTTAAGGCCGTTGCAGTGCAGCACATTTCCCCAACAAGAGTTCAGAATCATGCAAAATATCTGTCATGTCCAGTGCAATTTTTCCTCCCTCTTTGCAGGATGCAGGCCGATAAAGTCCAACCAATGACAAACTTATGTCGCACCACTATTGCCGCTGACTCTCCGTTCGGGTTAGTCATATTCCCCTCTGCCTATCACTGTCCTTCCGGTGAGGGGGAGGGGGGGGGGGAGCGGACCGACATTGCTGTCAGTGCATGTGACTGAGGCTGCATGGCTTCCGTTCGTCCAGTATCTGCTTGCAGTCGCACTGGACGGACGTCGTCCAGTCAGTGTTTCTGATTTTCCGAGACACTGGCGGATTCAGAACGGCTAACATAGGCCTGTTTACACCGCACTAAATATATTCCGCGGAAAATTTTCCACGGAATTTCTTTCTACATTTCGGCCGTAATTTCCCAAGATTTTGGGTACCGTTCTTCCGATCTACTTTATTACGCGTGTCTGCTCGCGTGTCGTGTGCTACGCCAATGCCATGAGATGAAATTACGGCCGAAAATGTAGAAAGAAATTTCGTGGAGAAAATTTTTTCCGCGGAAATATATTTAGTGCGGTGTAAAACAGGCCTATTGTTGCTGAGGAGAATGGTCTCAAAAGAAGATCCGACGCAATTCCCAATCTCATCTGGTCAAGCGGTGTAAGTTTTCACTATTCAGTTTCAGTTCAAATTTTCCAATTTCAGGTCTTGATCCCCAACTTGGCTTCAAAGCCCCCCCCCCCACCAACTTAGGACCGAGAATTGGTTAAAATCCGGTGAGAAAATTCTTGTAATTTGTATGGATTTTCATGGTACTTAAAGCGATTTTTATCAGCTCAGCAATCTCCCTAATTTGTATGGAGAAGCTTCGCCCCTCAGCCTGTTGTTTTTAATACACAACCCAAGTCCTACGTCACGGGCGTAAACAACATACGACGTAATGTTAAAGGCCATAGGCAGAAAGTTGTTCCCTCAATTATATCGGAAAACGGCTGAGAACTTAGCTATGTGAGATACATCACGTGAAAGAAGGATATTTGATTTATTTTTTGACAAATAAAAAAGATACACTTATTGTAAGAATTAAGAGAATTTAAGCAAAGAAAAATACACGTTACGTTCCTGGCGCACTTGAGACAAAACACTTCCTTACATAGCGTTTGAGTTTTCAGCTGTTACTTCGTCTTTAAAAGACGTCATATTACGTATCACTGTTGAGTTGTTCGTACTATAGTTTTTTTTTGTCATGAATTATTTTTTAGTATAACTAAATTAAATAGAACAAAGGCAACAGGGTCTTTTTTGCTTCCAGGAAAGTTACTGAAAATTATGACGTATGAGAATCACTCTAACACGAATTACGAAGCAGCGTAGCTTTAACTAGCTTTAAACCTTCTTAAAAAATATAAAAAATAATTCTATTCCATTCCGTGGCCCTCAATGCTAAGTTCAACTTCATTAGGAAGAACGTCTCATTTGGTTGTGTCTTTGGCTTGTTAACACTACGGCAGTCAGTTTGTACGCCCAGCCTCAGCTGATATGCAATGACGTCACGACTTGGGATCGTATTAAATTATACTTAAACTGAACTGATTATTTAAATCAACCGCAATTAAAGGTTCTTATATTTTTCAAAAAACGAAATGTGTTCAGTTGCGGCCGATTCTTGTCCTTTGGAGAGTCTAGCCCCGAGATGGGTTTCTGGCTTCTTTCCCTTTTCCGATTAATTGAAATTTCCCGATGATTTCCCGATGAAAAAATCCGAAGAATTCTTCGGACTTCTTTCCCGATGAAGCCCATCGACATGGCCTTCAGCTAAACATACAATCACTAAAATTGCTCGATTCTCCTCAGATTCGTACAAAAAGTCGATGCTACCTAGCTGAAGGAAACGAGTCGGGTTTCCCATGTTTGACTTCTTCTTAAACGTCATCGTTTGTACCCACTGGCGAATCAAGCCGCCGTTTTTTTTTGGGGGGGGGCTGGCAAATCATCTGGAAAGGGCCCTTTCCAGAGCGTTGTAATGGCCCCCTTCCCGAGCGTTGAAATGGCCAAAGTAACAGATAAAAAGGCACGTTACAAGGATGGAGGAATGCAGTATGCCATGGGCGATACCGACTTCTAGGAGCTGGAGTTAGCAAACTGCCGTATCAACTTTGGAGCCAGCGGCACCAATTTGGAATTAGCTATACCATCTTGTAATATAAATCGAAAATTTAGAGTCTTATTCCCTGGATATGCATTCTCAATCTCATAAATGCGTATCATTGCGTATGGTGCGGACCTCTAAAAATGTTGTGTAAGAAGGAAAAAATAACCTTTGCTCATGCTATGATGATACAAAATATATGATCAAGAAAAGTGAAATACAACACATACCTGTATTTCGCCTTGCGGCTTCTGAAATTAATGTTCATGTGTCATTAATTTCAGCGGCTTCTGAAGTTAATGACACATTTGTTGCGGCTTCTGTAATTAATTAATGTCACGATGTTATTGTATGTTTAAAGAGAAATAATCACATTTTCTCCCCCAAAAAGGAGTTATCACTTGAAATCGACAGACGGAACCAACATATATCGTAAACTTACCACATTTTGCATACAAACTTTCCTTTCGAAAGATATTGCAATTTAAAGTTGATAAGCGTTTCACGCTTTAAACGACCGGTACTCGCAAAGTGCCTTCAAGTACTCTTGGTTCTCATCAAACTACGTGCTTTTCCATTTGTTTTTTAAAGAAATGAAATGAAAAATATACTTTGCGTTCCGCTTCTTGAGATTAACCCTTTTCCCTGTGGGGGGCAGATTCCGCCCCCCCCCCACCCGGTAGCTTTTCGCGCACCGCTTCTGAACCGATACGTCTATCGTCTTGAAACTTTCGGACTTTTCCTAAATATGAATTACGGGAATTACGCGTGTTCTGTCAAAAATTTGAAAAAAATCGGACCAGCAGAGAAGGCTCCAGGCTCATGTTTTTGGAAGGTCGTTTCGAATGCAGTTGTGTGGCGCATACTTCTTTCGCAGTTTGCGGTGGAATAAAAGCGTCAGAAACTATGTCTCTGCTATATACATCATACATAAATTGATTATACATATTGTGGGGCAGAGGCGCACTGAGATGCATAAAATGGGAGGCTATATCCGCCGTCAATTTAGGCCCAACTTCAAATAAGTAAGATGATAAAAGGCGTTCCGTTCATGGTGCCCCCCACGTTGTATACCTGAATCCGCATATGCAGAATATATTGCATTTGACAAATTACAGCATCAAAGCCCACATGTGATGTTTCTATCGTCCCAAACACTCATGAACAGCACATATTTATATAAAAAATCATCCATTTTTCATTCCTGAGTACGCCTTTTATTTTTCATTTTTGTACTTGTTCCTTTCATATATTAAAGACCATGGCATTGGAAAGCTCAAACGTTTTTTGAATGAAAAATAGAGTCGAATCACATGGCCGGCAATAAGATCTTTCAAAAAACACCCCAATTTCCCGTATTTTTTGCCCAATGGCACCTATTTTTTGAACAAAAATGCAATTCGGGTCCAAAAAGAAAGATTTCGTCACGATCGGAATCGAATGGTGTCTGTCCCATCAGAATCGGCAGAGCGGTTCTCGAGATCTCTGGGGGGAAGGGGGCAGAATCTCCCCCCACGCAGGTTAACGTAATTCTGGCCGCCCGCAGGGAATAGGTTAAATTTCCATGGATCCTCTATATCTAATAACCATTGCATGGGCAGGTAACAAAATTAGCAGTACATTGATGCACTTAAATGACGGCCTTCTTTAGTGGTTGCATTGCAGCCCCCAGTTTTTGACAATTGTTTCATTTGTTTTGAACATTAGGATTTTTGATAGATTTGTTTCTGGTTGTATATAACACTATGCTTTATATAATTATGACAGATAATATTTTTTTTCTTTAACAAATAGCAAACAATAAAAAACGGGCAATTCCATCCGAAGCTCATCGATGCACTTGGACTACGCCCTACCTGGGCTTAATTTAGTGTCGGCGATATGTTTCAGGGACATTTCCAGCGTTGAAAAAGTTTGAAACACCGGCGCCAGATATGGTGCGCTTCAAATAGTGATGAGAAAACACTGCTCATGAGTTTTGAAAAAAAGTATCGGTACTTGCTTTTTATTTGTAAAAACTTACAACCTTAAATCAAGGAATAATTGTAATTATTTTTTAGATTAAAACTAAATCATTGCTATACCCTAACGGAAGCCTAAGAAATTGTTGAAAACAAAAAAGGTGATTATTTCCCTTTAAAAGTGCGATGCAAAAGTGCTAAAGCACGCTTTTTGCCCAATGATATAGGAAAGTAGCAACATAACACATAAACGCGCCGAGAAACAGACCGATTTATTACAGCAATAGATAAACTGCGCCGCAGAGCGGCGCGACATTTTACGCTTTATTCACTGGAAAACTGCGTTCTTTCTATGAAAAGGTCCAGGTTCACTCATTAGATCGTCTGGAGGCACCTCTGACTTTCTAAACGCCCATCCGGCCTGTTCAAGGACTCAGCTGGGATCCGCGAAAAGACAAATGATGCCTAGTGGATGAGTGATGATATATATATATATACTATAATTATAATATATAGTGCTATAGTATATATATAGTACCTATATAAATATATAATAGTGTATATATGATGGTATTAACATGTTATAGTATTACACAGACACATATATGATATTATATATATATATATAAAATATACATATATATATATTATATATATATATGATATATATATATTGATTTATATATATATATATTATATATTTACATTACAATATGTATTGTATATATTTGGTATTATATTTTAATTTATATTATATATATATATAGTATATATATATATATTTATAAAACAGGGGTGGCCCAGATAAAACGTACCCAGGTACGTCACATTTTCTTCAGTAATGAAAAAATGTATTAACTGCACAGTCAAGACTGAGATATCATTCGAATGACAATCCAACGGCAAAACAATCACCATCAGTTGTAGCCATCAGGAAGCTCGCACCGTCGGATCGCGACCCTACAGCAAGTGCTCCAGGTGAGCCCCGTGGCGGTCCCGGATGCGCGGCAGTCGGACGTGCTGCAGGTGGTCCACCGTGCGGCTGATCTGGTCGACGGTGACGCGCCCCATCTCGACTTTGATGACTGCCATGAACTCCCGAACTGTCGCTGTTGGTCCTGTAGACTCTGTATTGGAGCTGTTCCACCGGGGCCTTTGGCCACCCGGGTTGAACATTCTGCGTTGAAAGTTTCATTTTGACCAGATCCTAAGCGGATAACGGCAGAAAGTTTCTCGAGAAGTTTGACGAAGACCCAGGGCTTATTTTAAGGGAAAACCACTGGGGGGGAGGGCATGATAAGATTCAAACATAGCCTGAAGCAGCCGCGATCATGCAGGTATCATAACCTACACAATATAACTGCATAGATAGGAGGCAAACGTATGCCTCCTTTAGTGATGCAATTTCAGGGGACAAGAGTAATGCTGAGCAAGAGTGTATATCTCCTATGATGGAGGAGCATTAAAGTGTAATGAGTGTGTTTAAAAATGCGTGATTTGGAATATATTCCAACGCAAATGCTTCCTGTTTAGTAAAAATGTATATAGTCGCTGTCAATGTAATTTTTGCTTGAAAATGTCATAAGTTTTTATGACCGAAAACCGGTCTGCAAGAGATATCATGATATATAAAAATATTATATATATTACTTATTGCATTAAACAAGAAACTACTTACCTATTAATAAGTGCAGAAGAATTGATAAACGCAGAAATCGGTTATAAGAAACAGAATGTTTAAACAAGGACTAAGGCTCTCAAAATATGCTAATAAATATATATTATATATAAATATAATATATATATATAATATAGATGTGTATATATATATATATATATATATATATATTATATATATATATAATATATAATATATTATATATTATATTAGCTAACTAATATACCCTAGCTGCTGATGTACCATACATGCCACGCTAGACGCTTCGTACATTCGAAGGTAAAGGATTTGTTGTTAACCACTTCAAACTTCGACCTTCAGCGATGCGTCAATTTTTCCCTTCAGATAGCCGGTTGGTCCCACTTTCTTGGGTAATCGGTATAACAAAATGAAGAAGAAGAAAAAATCATCCACTCATAGCCCTTGCAAATCAATGCCAATCAGCCAGTCAAAATTGGGTCACACCAATGAAATCAACAGCCAAGTGGAAAATGCACTATCTTCCGTCTTTAAGTGTAGATGCGTGCACTTATTTCCTAAACGCTTGACAAGACCAGGTAACAAATGTTTAACATTTTGAGCATTCTTTGCAGTGTCGTTAAAGACAAGACGTGTTGTTTCCATGAGAGTGCAGTCGTAATGCCGATGGCCACCACCACCTCGGCATGTTGAATATATCAAGCGCATCTAAAATATTCCTAACGCATATACCTACGCAAGAATATGTCACGCACTAATCAGATCGAAATCAATAGTTCTGCTGCTTTATCCCTGCCTCTGACACCAACAGGTAATGATCTGCGAAACATCTTCAAGGTGACAGTTCGCGTTGGACAGAGGGAGGGTTACTCATGTTAAGACTTTACAAATACAAACAAAAAAAAGCGAAGGCAGCTCCGTTTCAAATGTCTTCACAGCACTGTCATTAGTTTCCCGCATTGACTGGCAGAATATCTTTTCTCCTGTGGCTGTAGAGCGTAGAGAGAGAGGGTTGAAAATTCCGCTTCACCATCATCTAGCTCCTCGTTTGGGAGCCTATATCGATCACCCGGTTGGTTGGTTAGGCTGGTTGGCTGGATTGAAGGCGGAAGGCCTCTCAACTTGTGTTAAATCTTCCTGGCTGGTCGGTTGGTTGAGTTGATTGCGCCGCATGATTTCCGTCACGTCGGCCTTATCGTGCTGCCAGGTTGTGTTAGTCAGACTTCAATCGTCAGTCAGCGGCGGCCTGGCAGATGAAGGACCGGAGAGCGTTCCCCGTGCTGCACCTTGCACAGCTTTGCACCGCTGCTGCACAGCGCGAGATAGCGCGGAAACCTCTTGTGCTCGACCACCCCCAGCTCGGTGAGATCTTTTCCGTGCTTAGCCAGAGATCCGTCCGGGTTACGCCACGTTCCACCGGAGGCCATCTTGTGCGGTCCAAGCCACCAGGTGTCAGTCACGCTCTGGGTGATCTGTCTGAGGAACGTCAGCAGCTCCTGCTCCCCGGTCTCGGGAATGGCAGTGAGATCGGAGTGTTCAGCCCGTTCCCGGCACATCTCTCGGGCCCTGTTCCAGCCGATAGCATCTTTGCCTGTCACCGGGAGGTAGCGGTGGCGGCCGCGCGGGGTCCACGTGGGAACTGGTCGGTTAAGGACCCGTTGACCGCTGGGTTCGTCCTCTTCACCCGTGCGATTCTGGTCGGTTGAGGACCCGTTGACCGCTGGGTTGTCGCGCGCCGAGTCCGCCCTCCTGTAGAACCCTTCCAGGCATGAGGATTCGGTGGGGATGTCGTCACTTGGGTACAAAACGCAGCGTCCGCTCTTGAAGGTCATCCCGGAACAGTTGACCTGGCGCAGACAGCCGGCGACACAGGTCAGCAGACTCGGCGCTCTCCCGTGCGCTGAATCTGCTTCAGAGTAGACTCCGGTAGTGCCCGTTGTCAAAGAAGCCAAAGAGGGAGTGGCGGTGCCAGAGGAGCACGTGGAGTCGGTCTTGGCGAAGAGATTCGCGGAGAGTCCAGAGCTGAGCGCTGGCAGCAGCGTCAGGAGACTGAGTAGCATTGTTGGATGACGAGGAACGCGATATGAAGTGAGGTTCGGGATCAAAGGACATGAAACAGGGTACAAGGAGGTTGAACAATACGGCGGAAGAAAACAGGTGATGAGAACTTGAGCAGGGCGAAACGGGAACACACAATAATGACCAGTGGAGAACAATTAAAAACGGACCAAAGAAGAACACGGAAGATATAGACTCGAGGAAAAGGCAGACGGTATCTGCCAGGTGGCTCTGGGCAGAACAGAGCTGCCAGTTTCTGTCACACCGTCACCAGCACTGGCCTCCTGTGTGCTCACAACACCCTTGTTCTGTCCAGCAGAAGACCCTGCTCTGTTCACCAGCCAGCCTCAGCAACGCCCACTCCACCCAGCTGCCACGGCAGGTTCCTGAGCTGGTGTGCCTACCGCGGACAGGGCCAGTATCCTGTATATATAGCCCCAGCGCAGCAAAATCGATACGCAATCACAATCGGCAGGTGCCACTGCTGATCTGGCGCTTCTATTGCAGAGGTCACAGCATCTGAACCTGTCCGAATGTCGGCCTGCAAACGTCTATAGCAATCAGCCCAAGCTGCTGTTCAATCTCTTTTCCGTGCGTTAGTGCGCTGCTGACCACATTTACGGCCTTCATAAAATAAGGGATAGATTAACTCCTAGGCATTCAAAACCGGAACAAGGCTCGTTAACTCACAGTTTCTCAGACAGGGCATCAAAGCAAACAAACGGTCGCGACACCGAGCGATTCAGCAGAAGAGGGGGCAATGATGCGTTATTTGGAAGCAGGATGTTTGACACCACAATTGAGGCGCAGAAAATGCCGATGACATGAGTAGTCAAACGGTGCAAAAACGTTCCGATTGTTATAATGTACAGCTTCAATTGAAATAATGCAGGTACACATGTTTCGTAATTTAAAAACTAACTGCATAGGTAACTTAAATATTTCTAGGACGACTAGGTTCTATGATGAATGACGACTAGGTCTATGATGAATCATGGCACGACCGCAAACTGTTTGGTAGGTGGGGTCACTTGACCTGACCTGGTGACCTGATACGAAACTTGAATTTTCGCTAAGATGTGCGAAAAGGATGCATGGATTGAAGTTATGCCAAGATTGTGGCGTCTGCTACGCGCCGGCGTTTTTTCGTTATCTTGAAAAACAGGAGGGGGTGTTCAAACACCCCCCCCCCAGTGGGGCGCAGGTTAAGGTTAAGTACCGATTGGGATGCATCCAGGGCCATTGACCTGACACAGCGGGTCATCCAAAGAACTTTTAGCCTCCAACTGTGCTCTCTTTTCGACTGTCCATCCTCTGTGACGGCTCTTGAGTGCCCAGTCACAGCCCCTCCCTCCCTTCCCTCCCACCTCGAGCCTCCGCGCCTTCCTGACGCGGCCGCCATCTTTCCTGCCATACGCGGTTGTGCCAGCGCTCAAGACTATCTCGTGCGTCTTTCCTGACCGGGCGCCACACGTCGGGCCAGCTCAAACGAAGCTGAAATTTAGCCTTATCTGCCTGCACTGTACTGGGCACCGGCTGAGGGTCGTTGGCGAACACGCCTTATAAGGCCATGAATTTATGTTCTGAAACGCCATGGTATAAGGGGCGTTGACAGCTTGTATTGTTGAAGTCACACTTGCAATGCTGTCAATCAAAGATGACCCGAATATTATTTCACAATACAAAAACGCATTTTTTTAGCCAGATATATCACTACTGATCCTGGGCCTGGAATGGATGCTAGTGACAATCCAGTTTCATCAGCAGAATTAAGGCTTCGACATGTTACGTCCCTCGCGACAGAGGGCATGGACACTGTAGGGCGGGTCGTACTTTCAACTTTGAAATTCTTGAAACTGGCATAGTGTAAAAATATGTTATTTTGTTTCATTGCTGATCGAATCTGGGTTTATTTTAAATCAGGAGCACGTTTTGCTCGCGGGGTTTGCATTTTTAAGTTGGTCTCGACCAATCCGCCTTATTAACCTATGCACTTTCTAATGTTCACCAGTAACCTTAGCAGATTTAATTTTCAGTTGAGCGGAAGGTAAAAACAAACTGAATCGTGCTACTTGTTATTTGGGAGTCCATCGGTATCAAATTGGACCCCAGTAGGTTCAGTATATGACCTGCCTATATTATGTCACTGAACGGAATAATTGGTGATTTTGGAGAAAAATTCGCTGTTTCAATAATAATTGATGGACTCGTACGATCTTTAACATTTTATTTTATCTCTTTTTCATCTTATTGTCTTGGCTGCAGATATGACAACATTCGTGCACATTGCACACGCAACTTATTACTATTTTAAAGATAAAAAAACACCATGCCGTCTCGCATGGCGAGCTATAGTTTGTGTGAGTCGTTCTGCTCAATTAAAAGCTTGGTGCGGTCCACTAGGCAATAAAAAACACTGTCCATGTTCATCATGTCATTTCGTTTCGCTGCCCGCTGTGCCATCAGTGACAGAGCTGGAGACCGACCCAGTTTCAGGCCAGTGTGAGTCGCGTCCTTCGCTGGTGTCATTGCCGCATATGTTGTGCGGACCTCTCAACCACTATGGCCACCGGACGGTGTTTTGCAGCCCGTCCTGCGTGTTTGCCAGTAGCTGGCGAGCTTTGGAGATATCACGTCTGTCCACAGCGCCTTGGTTTAACTATAGTGTCAACTGCTTCTTCCGCCTTTCTGGGGTGTCGAACACCCAAGAGGCGTAATGTCTGGGTGTGTCAGACAATGGTCTGGGTGTCGAGTTCATCGTGGCGTGTTGAGTGTAGTGCTGTACTATCCGCGCTGTTATGATCATAGCGCACCGTCATAGACTGAGGGCCTGCCGGCACCTTACTCCACCAGCTGCAAGTGCCTGCGGTCTCAGAGAAGAAGTGCGTGGACCTGGTGATGCCGACTGTGCAGCGTTCTGCCTGGTATGGGCATAAAGAGGCTATCATAATACGATGTTGAGCTGGAAGATCAAAGGTGAGCGGAGCGAGACGGTGGCGCAGATGCTAGAGAACTGAGGAGAGGGGACCCAAAGACCCAGGTGGACGATGACTGCCCAAGTCAAGCAAGAACTCTTGCAAAAGTTCAGGTCAGCTGCTGATCCCGGAGGGCCGCAACAGTGAACGAGTCATCTATTGGAAGAGCAGGCTTACAACCCCCACTCACCTGTTACTCACAGTCAGCGATTGGATTATATTACCGTGGCCCCAACAGTTCACCAAACAAGCAACGGAGTTGCCGATAGTCGGCTAGACACCCCAAGGTGCAGAAGGATAATCACGATTAGTGACGGAAGCGTCGCTCAAATACTTCACTCAAGTGGAGGAGATGGCGCAATCTCGCCTGCAAAACAAGCAGAACGTACTATGGACTAGAATCTAAGCAGGATTGGCCTAATGGTCGTACGAACGCCAGTCCCTTTTCGCCGGCGCAGGGCGACAAAAAATAGTTTTATTGGCTGGACAGAGATAACGGCGCAGGCGGCAATGAGTATCATTAGTGCAACTTGTTGTTATGCAATGCGACTTACTGTATGTATATAGTTGTGATGTGATAGCAGGCTATGTTGAGGGTGGTGAATCGTACTTTCGGTGGGTGGAGGCCCAAGCATATATACCAGAGGGCCCGGAGCTTCGGGCCCTTTTTTGTACTGAGGCCCCCTCACCACCATCAGGCCTATTTATGCGTTAAAACAAAGATATAACTGATGAGGGTCACCTCAGCCTCAGCCTTCCGAGCTCCTCAAGCCTTTCGAGGGCCCCCTCAGGGCCTTTCCGAAGGCCCTTAAGTAGGCCTACTCGAGGGCCCCCTTAATATTACTAAGAACCCCCTTCATGCCGACTCAGGGCCTTCTTGTCTACCCCGAGTGCACCAGCCCTTAATGCTGTTGGGGCTATTCCCTCGGGGCCCACGGTATTTTTTTTGTTTATAAATACGCAATTGAAACTACTTATTGGACGATCGTCCTTCCAAATGATGTGTGTGGGTGGGTATCATGTTTTGCCCACCCTGTTTTTTAGTGGGTGGAGCAGCCACCCCCCCCCCCTCCCGTCTTTTGCTATCCCTGATATTGTGACATAACCCGGATTGAATAAATGTGCTCGTTTCCATTGCACTTTTTGCACTTTTTTTATTTGATTAAAACGTTGCTTTTCTTAATGCTTTCACGCTATTGACCAGACCTGCAGGTCATTCTAGGACATTGAAGTTAAATGCTTCCTTGCATCACAAGCTGCACGCTGTGCTTATTTTACCCTCTCTTGCTACTGAATTTAAATTACGAGGGTTTCTGTTGATCTTTCTAGGAAACTGCATAGGGTTTATACAATGGTGGTATGACCAAGAAACTTCCAAATGCAACCCGCGAGCAAACTGCTCCGGAATGTCAAAATAAATGCCAGATTCGGATCCGGCATTCGCCGCACAATAACATATTTTCCCACTATGCCATTTTTGAATGCGACTATTTTGCATTATAGGCACATGAGTACGGCCCGCCCTACTGGACAGTCACTGGACAGTGGATAGTCCACCCGAGCAAGTGCATCGAGAGCGGGTGTTTGAGAGGGCTTTCAGGGCACCACAAAGGCAAGACCCTGAGGCCAGAAGTCAAGGTCATCCGAAAGCAAGCTTATTCAATACCATGTACTCGAGGAAGACAAGCCTGAAAAAAGTTGAGGCTGAGCTCTACATAAAGTGAAGCTCTCCGGAAAGGACATTAAACAGGCGATTCCTATAGCCTTTCTATTATAGAACGTGGAGACCGAGTCACCACGCCCTGCTGTCCACACTTTGTTCGGTGGCTGGCCCATTCAACGGCACTTTGCTCCTCAGACTCCTTTGGGACGCAGTGGTTCAAAGTCGGAACTTGAGTATTGGGGAAGGCCTAGAGTTATCGTCAGATCAAGATCCAAAATACCACCCCAAAACAGGGGCGGCACGGGATTTTTGCCAGTATTGGCATGGATGAGAAAATAGGGTATAAAAAAAACTTCTCATCCATGTAGTGGCACATTGCTGAGTAATACGCTATATATCTACTGTGAAAGGTGTATCTATAGTGTACAAGCTTATAAACCTCGCGGACAAAGTACAAACAAGATTAAAACCCAAGGCAAGTTTGTAAGTTTTCAAATATTTTTGGTGATTTTATCTAATAGCAGACCTACAGATTATGACTATACCTACATAGTTTATTTTTCAAAAGGCACGTCAAGAGAAGTACCGTGAAAACTTAATCCAAACCCAACTTAACTACAGTCTGCCCGGGCAGCCTGCGCCTTTTGTATTTGTGTATACTAACATTGCATTTGTTCGCACGTGGCAATTTTCCAGACATACTTCGGGCCATGTGTCTTTTGAAGAAAATAAAATGGACTATATCAAAACTTTGTGTGGTCTATAACAAAATGGACAAAATGGGTTGTAGGGCCTTGACTATATCACCCCACGATAATAAACTATGCATAGCGTTTTTTCGGATGGCAGACAGTGCATAATTAGCCAATACTAGCTGCTGTAAGTATAATCTGTAACTCAATTACGTTGGATGAGAATTAGGAGAATAAAGAGTATAATCGTTTCTCACATATATGTAAGGCATAGTTTGAATGCTGTGGTGGTTGAAGGTAGGCTTAAAGTATCGAATAAAGTAAATTATTATTTAGTTATTATTTCGTATTTGGTATTCAGCACTACCGAACGGTGCTGGTATTTTTGTGATCGAGGCGTTTTTTATTACTGCACGAGCGCAGCTATTGCAGTAGTTTTGAGGAAAAAACGCCGATATCAATAACAGAACAAAACCAGATATCATCAGACCAATTACAATATCGCAATACACGAAGTCATATCGCGCGAAAAAAGCGTGCAAGCAGCCGGAGCCCGACACGAATCGATACAAAAGGCGCCGGTTAGATCTATAACTAAAATCAACGCAACTAAAACTTGGGCGAATCTGGCGAATCGCATTGTACGGAGTCATGTGCTACAGGCGCTCGCGAATGCTTGCGAGCGAAAAACTGCAAGCTGATTGGTTCGTCAGGAACATTCTCGCTGTTGCTTTGTGACGTGGGTCGGTCTTTAGATCCAATTCTCAGACGGCCAGGGGGGAGAGCACGCGAACAATGGCAATACATTGTGTCAAGGGCTAAGTGCGCTACCAGAGAGTGTACCCGAACGACGCTGCCAGAGAGTGTACCCGAACGACGCTATGGACAGACTTCACCTCCTGCTGTCTAGCACCCACTCCTATTGGTCATGCTGATGTTGATCATGCCTCCTCATAAGCCAATCACGTTTCGGGCATTATGAATCCTAGGCACTTACAAATCCTGTGCAGTTTTGAACTCTGGACATGGGCCTTTGAGCAATTATGAATCCTTGGAACTTATGAATCCTGGACACCTATGAGTTCTGGGCAATTATGAATTGTGGCAACTATTAGCTCTGGCAATCATTAATCCTGTGCACTTATGAACGGTTCTCGCTGCGGCAACATTACACACGATGCAACACTACACCTTACCGTCCATCAGTGACATGTATTTGCTCCTGAAGTTGTCACGTAAGCACGTGCAGGCAATCTTGGTGTACAGCCAGGGCCGCGTCAGTGTCTGGGGCCTAGGCCATCACTAAGACGACTCACGACACAACCGCATGACCGCCGTCACGGCGAAACGGACACACAGCAAAACGCAAAATAAAACACATCGGAATCACCCATCGGCCAAGGCCTCGAGGCCAGCATGTCACCCAGTGAATACAAAGCAAGGAACTACCACTAGCATACACACGACTAAGCCGCTTTCCAGTGGAAAACCAAGAAACAGCGCTCTGTAGCACACACGAACTACGCCGCTTCTAAGCGCTGCAGCCGAGCGTCTACGCAGAAGCCAGCTGGTGCCTGACCTTGACCGCTTTCCAGGTCACTCGGGTGATCTTCAGGCGACCTTCAGGCGCCCGGCGTGACCCCCGGGACTCTGACGTCACCTAGGGGTCACTACTGCTGCTCCTCTTCGGGCGGCGTCGGCAGCGGGTACGGACTGGTGTAGGTGGCGACGAATGTGCGGATCTCCATCGGGTTCAGGGTGACCTGGCGGATCACAGTAGTGTGTCAGAGAGTGTACAGTAGTATGTCAGAGAATGTGCGGATCTCCATCGGGTTCAGGGTGACCTGGCGGATCACAGTAGCATGTCAGAGAGTGTACAGCAGTTATGTCAGAGAATGTGGGATCTCCATCGGGTTCAGGGTGACCTGGCGGATCACAGTAGTATTCAGAGAGTGTTTACAGTGTATGTCAGAGAATGTTGCGGATCCTCCAGTCGGTTCCAGGGTGACCTGGCGGATCACCAGTAGTATGTCAGAGAGTGTACGTCAGTATGTCAGAGGAATGTGCGGATCTCCATCGGGTTCAGGGTGACACTGGCGGATCACAGTATGTTTATGTCAGAGAGTGATACAGTAGATGTCAGGGAAATGTGCGGTCTCTATCGAAAGGTTCAGGGTGACCTGGCGGATCACAGTAGCATGTCAGAGAGTGTACAGTGGTATGTCAGAGAATGTGCGGATCTGCACTGGATTTAGAGTGACCTGGCAGGCCACTGAGTGTTAGAGAAAGTACATTGGATTCCGGGATGCCTGGTGCCTGGTGGGTATAAGTATGTCAGAGAACGTATATTAAGTTCAGGGTGACCTGGCGGGCCAAGGTAATGTGTCAGAGAACGTACATCAAGTTCAGTGTGGCCTGGGGGTCGTAGAGGCGTGCCAAACAGCATGCAGCTCTCTTCAGCCAGCTATCGGTATACAACTTTAACTGAGTGATTATCAACGCCTCTAATACTGAATGTGCAAACATTACGAGATCCATCCAAGTATGTTGTTTTCTCTGCCAGCGGGACTTCTACGGTCATATACCGTCGCAAGAGCAGCTCACCCGTCATCAGGCATGGTCGCTCTATTCAAAGGTACATTGGCGACCAAACCATGACCGGCGCTTCAGTATCTTCCCGTCTGGTTATGTGGACATCGCAAGTTACTCATTATACATTAATCTATAGTCAGATGTCTGGCAGTGGTCGAACAAGTTTGTTCTTTTTGTATTTTATTCTGTTCTGCTTTGTTCAGCTATACTCTGTGTCTGTTCTATTCTGTGTCTGTTATATTCCATTACATTATATTCTGTTCTGTGTTCTGTTCTGCACTAACCACGAGCGGGTCGGCGGCGGTCTCTGCGCTGCGGTACACCTCTTGGGCTGGCGCCAGCGGGAAGTTCTATCGGCAGGTGTTGGACTTGACGTGGGTCCCAGTGAAGCGGTTGATGTCTTCAGGGACGGTCAGCCGAGAGAGACCGAACTCCTCACCGAAGGTGATGTTCAGTGTGATGAAAGGTCCTGCGAACAGCGTGAACACAGGGTGAACAGGCGTGTTGACAGAGTGAAAACAGGGTGAACAGGTCCTGCGAAAAACGTGAACACAGGGTGAACAGGCGTGTTGACAGAGTGAAAACAGGGTGAACGGGTACTGTGAACAGCATGAACAGTAAACACTAACAAGTTCAGAGACCAGCGTGAGCAGATTCAGTAAGCATCCGGCGTGAACACGGCGGTGGATATATAGAACAGGTTCTGAACAGAGCGTGAACAGTGAACACAGGTTCTGCAAACGGTGCAAACAGCCTAATAAATTTATACGAAGACAAATATCCTGATCTAGCTCACCGTCCGCTAGTCCGCTGCAACTGCCCGCCACGGGCCCACCCGCAGACTGCAAACCTTCCATTTCTACAGATGTCCCTCTGAACGCTCCCCCCCACGTGACTCGAACCGATCATCCCCACTCCCTGCCCACTTCAGAAACACGCTCCTGCACTTCAGAAGCCACTCATACTTCTTCCGAAACACGGCAACACGAACAAAAACACGAGCCATTGACCTCCACGCCCGCGCATTGCACCCCTTGACGCAAGCAGCTCTCGACCTTCACTCGTGTTTGACGTCGACATGGTCTTGCCTGAGTTCAGCGTCCTCGTCGGTCTCGAACTGATGCTCCAGGCGCAGCAGCAGCTGGCTAGGTTTGTACATCTCCAGCGTCAGCAGGTGGACGCTGGCCGGGAGAGGCTTCATTATGCCAGGTGAACTGGTGGCAGAGGGGGGGGGCAGAATCAGGTGTCGGCAGGGAGGCGAGACATAGAGCCTGTTCCCATGGCGCCTCTAACCTCCTCTAAGCTGCTCCAACTGCAACTGTTATGTGTTTTAAGATACGACAGGAGCAGGATGGAGCATCTTGGAAGAGGTTAGAGGAGCGACGGGAACAGGCCCAAGGAGCTGCGAGACTGTCCACCACCACATAGAGGATGTAACTAGAACTGCGTTGGCTGCCATCACCATGCTCCAAATTACGTCACCACAGGTCATTCGGGTGAAACTGGATGGTGAGGCTTCATCACGTGCCGCATTTCATGTTTCAACTACCCCGACCCGAGTGTTTTTGGTCTTTGCGTCGATTTCCGATACCGGAATCCCCGGCGAAGCGTCAACATGCTGTTGAGTTCTGAACGGCATTTTCCCTTTCCGCGGCACATTTGTAGGAAATGCGTCATTATTGAACGCGTTGTATCTATGTATCATATGATCCACCCAGGGTATATTGATAGGGATCCACCCACGGACGCCGCCATCTTGCTGACCAATGGCAGGGACCGGTGCGGCGGGGACAACTTGCACGATTCCCCGTTTCCGCGCGGAAAATCCCTGGGAATCCCCGGCGCGGAAAACAGTCAAGAACGCACTTGCCCGGGAGATTTGCATGGAATCCCTGCGGTAATTGACGCAAATAACCACGCCCTACATTACGTTAACTAGCATTCCGAGCAATTTATGCACAACTGGCAGGTCCAGGGGGAGGGGGGTGGGGCACCTGACATCGGCGCAAAATTGACACATTTCCTGATAAAGAAGAAGAAAATATGAGCAGTATTGACCAAGGAAATTATGTTTTAGATCACTCTCAGTGTATAGGCAAGCAACAACCGGTGAGTTTTTTTTATAATTGTGCGAGACCTTTTGGGGAGATTTCGGTCCCCAAACCAACGGTACCCTCGCCCCCCCCCCCCCCACCAAACCACCGTCCTGGATCTGCCAGTGCCGACGCATCGCATGCCAGAAGTGTTACAGGTGGAGCAAAGCCGTCGTTATTATGTTATCACCAACACACGAAGAGTGCGTGACCGGAGTCGCTCACTTCCATCTCACCGTACGGTAAGAACAGCTACCCGGCGATTCCAATCAAAATATAAACTGAATATGACTAGAAGGAAAATAACCAATAACCTCACAACAAAGAAGCTTATGCCAAAATAACATGGAATGGATAGTTCGTCTGTGAAGGCTAATGGGGACGATACATCCAGCGTTTACCATAGCACCCTCTCCCGCCACATCCACAACACATAACCAGACCCCAACACTCCTCCCTCGCCACCCACCTGTTTGACCACCTTCACGTCCATCCACATCTCCGTGGTCATGCTGTCGGCGGCGGCGAACGTCAGAAGCGGCGCCATGAACACCTGCTCGGCCAGGTCACGGTGCAGCCTCGGGGCGTCCACGAGGTCGCTGGCCAGCAGCCAGTGGCGGCCACGCACCACCATGCCCACGCCGAACTCTGTCTCGTTCAGAGACTCGCCGACGCCGAACTGGTCGTCCTGTACGGTGCGTCGGTGCAACTGTCCGGGAGAGGGGAGGGGGAGGATTAACACAGCAGAGCGCCAGCCGTGCAGAGGAGCCCAGTTCCGATAACTTCCATACATTTCGCAACATACATTCGAGAAAAAAAAAAAAAAAAATCACCCCACCGATCACCTCACCATGAACTCCAGCCGTCCATGGCCGGCCGAACCCCACGGCTAATGGGGTGGGGCGGAGTGGAAAATCTATATATCATGGCTATGGCTACGGCTGTGGCTGCATAATCTAAATGGGATTTTGTTTTGCATCAATCCTATCAAACCAATCATGATTAAAAGCAGCCTTGGCATGTTGCCATAACATTAGACTGAAAATAAACACTTGATACGAATTTACCAAAATCCTGACGGCTGGCCATCGGCCAGCCATTGAGATTTGGCAATGGCTGTGGCTGGCTGTGGCTGTGATGCCATGGCTGTGGGGCGGCTAGGCCAAGTAAAAGTTCAGCCATGTCGAACTCTATCTCTCACCATGAGCTCCAGCTGCCCAGAGGCCAGGACTGCTGCCTCCCTCGGACCGGTCTGTCAGCACCGGTCAGCTGGCTGGCCGCGTCCTTGATGAAGATGCGCGAGTTGACCGGGTAGTAGTTGCCGGCCACCGGCTCGGTGACGTTCAGCGTCCACGTGTTGCGGTGGTCACGGCGGCCTGGGACACGGGGACAGGTGGGGTTACTCGGTCATGTTGGGGGTATTTTAAACACGGAGTTTTGTACCTGGGTGTGGTGAGATAGTAGATACTCGCCAGGACAGTTGCTGTTAAAGTAATGTGGACAGAACGGTTGAGCAGGGATCGATTGCCTGGATCGAAATCAATACAAGGATGCTGAACTCCCGTGCTATCGCCTATTATTGAGGCTTGCCATTAGCGTGGGCGTCGCCACCACTTGGGACACTAGGGACATTGTCGCTATTAATTATTGACCTCCCCTTATATGGTCTCATGTTTAAGTACACGTGCACCTGGCTTCGTCCCCAGTAATTGTCAGATCGTGGCGGCGCTCTTCACCATTAGTGACATTTGGAGGGGTGCAAGGCAGAGTATGACATACGCCACTGGTACAGCATGGATTCTGTCTTACTCTGCCTTTCACCCCTCCATTTTGAATAAGCGAACACAAACCAATGAAGAGAAGGGGGTCGAGGGTGCCTGTCCCAGCGTCCCGTGCCCGGTCTGTACTCACGCTCCATCATCTGCAAGAGAAGGGGGTCGAGGGTGCCTGTCCCAGCGGCCCGCGCTCGGTCTGTACTCACGCTCCATCATCTGGCGGCCGTTGGAGTCGGTGTAAAAGACGTCAGCAGAGGCGATGTCCGTCTGGTACCGACTGATGATCTCCTTCGCCTTGCCGTCCCTGCAGACAGACAGACAGACACACACACATGAACGCAGTCAGACACCAGCGGAACGGCAGACGGGACAGCAGAACACGACACAGAACGAGGTCTGATTACAACACGAATGTAAATTATCACGTTATTGATCATCTCACAGAACATACCTATATACTGGATGGCTGTGATGAGCATTGTGTATAGAAAAAGATGGAGAAAATAGCCTTTGCTCATGTTATGATGCTGAAAATATGACGAAGAAAATACTAAATCAACAATAAACCTATACTTCGCCTTGCGGCTTTTTTAGCCCTGAGGAAGCCGCAAGGCGAAATATAGTTTTATTGTTGATTTAATATTTTCTTCGTCATATTTTCAGCATCATAACATGAGCAGAGGCTATTTTCTCCATCTTTATCTATCTCTATCTCACAGAACAGGACAAAGTGCTGGCAATTCATTGAGCCAACACGCCGTTAAATTACTAACCTAAGTTACATAACTGGAGAACTACGTAATAATGCTGAAGGACAACTCAGCCGATCAAACCAAGCAGGCCCAAATCCTTTCAAACGCCAGTCAATTTCTGACACCTACACCACAATCCAGACAACACACAAACACCTGCTCCGATACAATACGACTCCCGTGCAGGCGATATACAGAGAACACACATGACAGAGATCACGCAGTGGTCGGAGGTCGCGTTCTCGTCCGGTCTACAGACACCATCGACTGGCCACTACCACTGCCTCCCCATGCACCCATCGCACACACGTCCTGACCCTGCCCACCACGGGCTGCGTTCACCCCACACTCACCCGCTCTCCAACTTACTCTCAATCTCCACCAGCTCACTTGCTGCCGAACTTCCCCCCCCCCCCTCTCCTCCCTCCCCACCCACAACAAACAGCGAATCACTCGTCCCCTGCTCCACACACCCGCTAAAGGTGTCAGAAGTGTCCAATAATTTGTATTAAACCGAACTGACTGTTTACCCAAATCGGTCAATTTTTCAGTTTTATTAACCCTCGCCTCTGGTGTGGGGGGTCATTTTGCCCCCCCCCCCCCTGAGGTTTTTTCCGGAATAGCGGGTGAAAACGCGGCTTTTAACATCAATTTGTCCCACCACTTTGACAAAAATTACTTCAGGGTCAACCGAGGTCAGGTCATCAGGTCCAACTTAATGACCTTGGCCTTCCAAATGTTTGATCGTGCCAAAGCCACAGGTTATGTTCGAAAGATTTGAAACTTGCAGGACTTCATAAGATTATTAAGTACCTACAATTTGTTTATCTTGGATTTTTTGTATCGGTACCTAAGGTCAGTTCAATTTTCTGACCCTCCATTATAAGTGAATGGAAAAAAACAAATGCTTCCAATTCAGAAAATATACGACTGATTCAAAATGCTAATTCTTTCAGAATCATGTTGGGGGCTCGTTTCTGGATGATTCAAGGTTGCAGTTGTTGCCTCAATGAATCTCATACAAGGTCATGAGTCATCTGAGATCATCAGCAATTGATATTGCTAATTAAACTTTTTATAAAAAGAGATAGAGACCGACGGTTGACACTCACTGTGTTTTTCTCGTTATGAAACGCATCGACCCATATGCAACATGTACCTACCCAGGTCACCAAATGACCTTGACCTGAGGTCAAATTTTTGAAATTGACCTTGAAAGGTCACATGTAATGTTTCAAAGCGCCTTGTCGAGATCCGCACCACGATGGTGTTAAAAGTCATTGTTCTATCCATTATTAGATACACAAGTATTAAGGAAAACCAAAATTCTTCAAAAACTGCATTTTGGACCTTCTGATGACCTCTGGAGCCGGACACTATTTATCTGAGCTCCAATTTTGACAGACACCGACCGTGCGATTGCACAATTTAATTAGCTTTCGATTGTTTTTTTTTTTCCGTTTGTTTCCTAGCATCATAGTTCACGAGATATACGGGGTTGTTTCAAGCGAAAGTTCAAAAAAAACTGTGAAATTTGACCTTTTGATGACTTGGTGATCCTCAAATTGACCTTAGTAAAATTGCTCTGTAACTTTCGAATGACACGTTGAGAGCTTTCAAAATTATTTTTCCGGTCTTTCCTATCTTCTTTTCGTTTCGAGTTAGACGGGGGTCATTTTGCCCCCCCCCCCACCATTTGGCGAAGTTGTCTCGGAGGCCCACCCGGGCGCGGGTTAAATCGGTCACATTTTTTCGGTTAACAAAACTGCGGTTAGCACAACACAAATGTGACCGATTTGGGAAACGGTCGAATAGGCTTATAAATTCTCGGACACTTCTTGGACACTTTTCGGTCAGAAAACGACACCATTACGGCCACGCCTCACCAACAGCTCGGCCCAGCGACTCACTCGATAGGGATGGGGCCGACCTGCCACACCACCTCGGCGAACGGCAGCGACTCACTCGATAGGGATGCCGGGTCGACCTGCGACACCCAGTCCAGCTCGAACGTGTGCTGGAACTCCTTCACCAGCGGCCCCGTCCACGGGTCAAACACGATGTGAATGTCATACAGAGGTCAGGACATAGGTCAAGACAGAGTCAGAGCAAGAGTGCGGACAGATCAGAGGTCGAGACAGAGTCGGACAACCAGAGGCATTACAGAGGTTCAGACAGAGTCAGACAGAGGTCATACAAGGTCAGACAGAGGGCAGACAGAGGTGCGATGACAGAGTCATACAGGAGGTCAGACGAGAGTGCAGGATGATTAATCATGATGAAGAGGGCACACAGGAGGTGCAGCAGTATGCCATGAAGTCAGGTCAAGCAGAGGGTCGATGTCATACAGAGGTCGATGGTTTATTGCGGAGGGGGGCACACCAAAGACGGGAGAGTCACACAGAAGGCCATAACGAGGGTCGTAAAGTGAGGTGGCATGTACAGTGGGTTCGTATTAGGGATACAGAAGGGGTAGAACAAGGCCGACCGACCGAGAGCCACGTGAATGATTGATGGAATATGGCAAAGCTACATACACGCTACTCGAGCATCGCAATATGACACAGGTACTAATATGACGCCAAGGTATGGGACACATAACGAAGCGACACCGAACAGTGATGTAACGATCTCAGAGCGACAACACAGTTAATGGAACGGAACACAGCGATGCTCAGTAACAAAACGTAGTGTGTCGCTGGACCTTGACCTCGATCGGCTGCGCCCCGCCCATCGGGTTGAAGATGTAGGCGCCGGTGGGCCGCTGCGGCCTCTCCCATTTGGAGTCGTTGGCGTCACCGTAGCCGTGGTACCACATGAACGTCTGGTTGATCTGAAGCGAGAGAGACGATTTTGTAATGATGTCGGAACGGAATGGTTTGAGGTTTGAGATGTGAGCCGTTATGAGTATTTGGTTAAGTTCTGCATCGAGGTCAGTTCTGCTTCAAGCGCTGTATGCCCAACTCGCATTCGTCATGAACTAAATAAAACCAACGCAAAGGCGTAAAGCGTATAAGCAAAGAAGCGCAATTACGTTGCTAAAAATTATTTGACCGGCCACAAATAAAACCTATAAATCAAACACCAGGACAAGCGAATACAACTTGTAAATAAAACACAAACCGGTTTAACCCACTACAATTTTCAGCACACGAACGTAATAATTCAACATCTGAAATATTGCTAAAACGCAAAAGGTGTCTGTCCAGCAGGGTACACACGGCTCTCCCACTGACCTGGACGTCGGCCCCTCCGTATCGGAAGCGCCCAAGCCGCTGAGTCTCCGGGTCCAGCTCGAGAGTGACCAGCTCGCTGGAGAGTGTTGTCAGGCCGGACCGTTTGATGGCGTGCTGAGCAGTCTTCATTGTGGCCTGCAGCTCAATGAAGTAGCCCCTGCCACACGCAGACGGTGTCAACGCACAGATAGAGGCAGGGTACCGTCACCCCAGGCGGGGGGAGGGCATGGAAGACATGTCAATGCACCGGTTAGCGTGGATCGACGATAAGCTATCTTACGAAAGATAGCGGTAAATTTGAACTTTAAGTATTTTTAACTTGACAAATTCCATTATGTATAAGATAGTGGCATAACATTATACATATGAAAGCCAAAAGGCTTAAGACACTATCCTTATGTCGTGGGTTGAGGCCTGAGGACTTGATGATGGTATGTAACTGGCTTCAAGTTTTCCAGATTAGTAAGAAGTGTCTAAATAAGCGCCCGCTAAAGCCTTTGGCTTTAGATAACCACTGTACCATTTTGGGCTAGAATACCATTCCGATGCGTTAATAATTCTCACTTGAAGCCGAGTGGCGGCAGGCCGGTGGCCTGGAAGATGAGCTCGAAGTTGGCCTCAGAGTTTCCTGCCAGGCAGATTCTTCACCTCATCTGGGATGGGTGTGAGCTGGAGACTCCAGCACGGTGCCTGCCATAGGTCACAGGTCAAGACGGTAGGGTCAGAGGCAGGTCCAGAGGTCAGGTCACAGGTCAGGTCACAGTCAGAGTCAGAGGTCAGGTCAGAGTCATTCAGAGGTGGTCAGAGGTCAGGTCAGAGGTCAGGTCAGAGGTCAGGTCCACAGGTCAGGTCAGACCCGGCAGGTACATGAGGTCCAGGTCAGGGTAGGTCCAAGAGGTCAGGTCAGAGGTCAGGTCAGAAAGGCTCAGGTCAGACGGTCAGGGTCAGATGTCAAGTCAGAGGTCAAGGTCAGAGTCAGGTCAGAGGTCAGGTTCAAGAGTCAGGTCAGAGGTCAGCTCAGAGGTCAGGTCAGATCAGGTCCAGAGGTCCGGTCAGAGTCAGGTCCAGAGGTCAGGTCAGAGGTCAGGTCAGAGGTCAGGTCAGAGGTCAGGTCAGAGGTCAGGTCAGGTCAGGTCAGAGGTCAGGTCAGAGGGAGACCAGGACATAGGACAGGTCACAGGTTACTGACGTCAGAGGTCAGATAACGATCAAATATCAGGTCACGATCAGAGGCTATGACGTCAGCGGTCATGTCACGTTCTCTATCTAATCTTACAATGGCATAGACCCACGATAGAACGAAACTGAACTATGTCTTGCACCAAAGGCCACGTCCACTTTCGACAAAACATTTCGCACACCGCTAGTACGCTGGACTCAACCATATCCTAAAAGTCCTCAGCCCTCGTCCCCTCCCCCTCATCGACACTCCTCCCTCGTCCTTCCCATCCCCCTGCAGCTCCCCCTCCCCCACCCCCTACTTCACCCACCTTCCGGGTCGGTGACGGTGTAGGACTGGCCGGTGACCGGCACGCGCACCCAGGGGCTGACCGCGCGCGACAGCGGGTTGTACACGTAGGTGATGAACTTGTTGCTCTGCTCGGTGAGCGCGCAGGACGACGTGTTGAGCATGTTGCAGTACGTCTGCGACGCGATGCCGGTACGACTGTCGACAGACGTAGTGAGATGCAGATACAGGAGGGACAGGCAGGTACAGGAGGGGCAGGCAGGTTCTTACAAGCACGGGCGGATGCAGACTGGCTGAAGGCAGATTCTAACAGGTACAGACAGATGCAGACAAATATAGGAGAGAATAGGCAGATTTGTACAGGCACAGACAGATGCAGACTGGCGGCAGAGTGTTTCATGGGTGCCTAAACCCCAAGCCCAGCCCAGCCGAAGCCCATGAACACCAAGCCCCTAGACGCAGACCAGACCCATTCAAATTTCATTAATATTGAGGCCATTCCACGAACGGTCCGGCCCATTTCACATTAAGCAATTAATTATTTTCCACAAAATGTCAACCGATTATTCTAACAGATTTACTTGCATGCTATCAACGATAACATAAATCAGCGCACCTGTGTATTGCTGGGCTTTTGACTCAATCGAACAGCTTTTCGTCCAATAAGCCATTGTCATTACTGGATCAGACTTTGGATCGGACATGATTTGGATTTTCAATCTTTCACCACTGCTAGGGTAATACCATGATTATTGTTCTCATGTAATTGCCCAAATGTATTGTTTAACGTTCCCTTTATCATTATTAACATATTTACCTGTTTAAACATCTGGCTGTCAAGTAAAAAATAACGGCAATTGACATTGACTAAAAAATTGTCATACCCGATGCCCACCCAGTACCCATGCAAAGGTCGAAAAAACTGGCATACCCAGCCCAGACAATCGGAAGAATTGAGTGGGCACCCATGGGTGCACCCAGCCCATGAAACACACTGACTGGCGGAGAAAGACGCGGTAGACGAGCGGACAAGACGCAAGCCTAGCGTGTCTCAGAAAATAGGAATATGTTGTGTTGCACAGAGCTGCAGAGTAGTTAAGGAAACAACCATGATGCTGTCCTTTGCCCTGAGCAATATCACATCAATTAAACTACTGTACAGACTAACAGTATACTTTGCTGTACCAGGGAAATCACACAAGTGACGTTACAGTAACAGCCGGTGACACCACGCTAATGAGTCACCGTAGCAGCCCAGTGACATCACGCGAATGACGTCACAGTATCAGCCCAGTGACGCCCCACCCCGCGGTTCCGTCAGACATACGTGAGGGCGTCGTTGACGGCCTCCTGGCAGGAGTCAGTGCCCTCGCTCAGCCGCTGGATGTAGTCATCGGCAACATGCTGCTTTTCAGTGCCTGCAATATGGACAGGAGAATATCAGATAATGATTGGAAACGGTAAATATTCGCATTAACATACCAGCTACAGGAAAAGGCAAACTAGAACATAAACTTGAACTTTAAACTAGTACATGCACTAAAACTTGAACAGTAATTTTGTAAGGAGGTCATATCAAAATAAGTATCAACATTATGAGCTAGCACACACATTGAACAATGCAAACCAATGTTAAATGATGCGATCACTGACCTGTACCGGCGTCCCCCTGAGATCACTGACCTGTGACGGCGTCGCTCTGACGTCACTGACCTGTGACGGCGTCCCTCTGACGTCACTGACATGTGACGGCGTCCCCCTGACGTCACTGACCTGTGACGGCGTCCCTCTGACGTCACTGACCTGTGACGGCGTCCCCATGACGTCACTGACCTGTGACGGCGTCGTGGTGCTGGTTGACGCCCATGGCGTAGCGCAGGTAGTCGACGCGGTTCGGCGTCTCGTACGTCCGCTCCGTCTGAAGCATCGCCGTCAGCTGCTTGCACACCTGGCGGCAAAATGGAGAAGCTGTGAGTGCGTGTGTCGTCACTAGGTGGCACTCCTCCGTGAAGCAAGGCTTTAGGCCGACCCTGACAAAATAAATAAAATAATAAATACGTGGTGCTGTCGGCTGCTTGTAAACCTAGCGGCGGAGCGAAAAAGCTGAGATTGGATGCGTCGCCACCGGAGGAAGCTTACACTTTGCTGGGCTAATGATGCTAAACACATAGGCTTGGATTTGATGGGCATTGGCGCTGTTTAGGAACGAAGAGAGCAAAAGAAGTTGCGCCGAACAGGTTGCACGGCAAACTCCATAGTGAAGGACGAAATGTTGTCAATGGATAAACAACAACATGATTTTAAACAGGATTTCGTCGAGACATGGAGGAAAGAGTCGACTACTTTCAATATCGGCGCTAAAAAAGCACATGCAATACCGCATTATACACAAACCCTGATGCCTATGGAGTGACAAAAGTCGCTGCAACGTAGAAGCTGGTTCGTTATCTATGTCATGAGTTCCCTCACCTGCAAGCAGTTGTTTGATTTGCGAATGTAGGTTTGATTTGCGTTTTTTTTTAAGTTGTTGATTTGCGGATGAAGCCCTTCTGGGCGGGACGGGAGGAGTTCCCTCACCTGCAGGAAGTTGTTTGATTTGCGGGATGAAGGCCCGTTCTGTGCGGGACGGGAGGAGTTCCCTCACCTGCAGGAAGTTGTTTGATTTGCGGATGAAGCCCTTCTGGGCGGGCCGGGAGGAGTTCCCTCACCTGCAGGAAGTTGTTTGATTTGCGGATGAAGCCCTTCTGTGCGGGCCGGGAGGAGTTCCCTCACCTGCAGGAAGTTGTTTGATTTGCGGATGAAGCCCTTCTGGGCGGGCCGGGAGGTGAAGTAGCCGCTCCAGTAGGCCCAGGGATCGCTGGCGTACGGCATGAAGTCATCCTGCGAACGCACACACATAATAATGCCAGTAATGTAAACCAGACTTAATGACGTAAAGGCCTTAGTGATATTACTGCAGATGGCAGCAGAAGTGAATCCGAAGCGTGAAACTACCGCTTTAAGTATAGTACTAAACCAGTATTCGGACCGAATAATGTTACAACTGCCAGCCCAGAACGTAGCCAAGGGCGGGGGGGCCACCGGGCCATGCCCCCCCCCCCCCTGAGCAAATAAAGGAGTCACACTAGATAGAATGAGATTCTCTGAAAACCGACCCCCCCCCGCCCCCCCCCGGTCAGAACATTATGGCTGAGGAGCAAAATGTGATTTCACACTAGATAGAATGAGATTTTACGAGCAAAATGTGATTTTTCCGACGTCCCCCCCCCCCCTGAGCAAAAATCCTGGCTACGTGCCTATGCCAGCCACCGCCAGGCGAGGGGCGGTCCGCGGAGCAGCGGACAGTTGCTGAAACCTTACCCGTCTGTGGAGCCAGTGGGCTCAACTCTCACCTCGACGGTGGGCCAGACGACGTTGGCGTCGTGCAGGGCCTTCAGGTAGCAGGACGGCGTGGAGTAGAACACGTTCACCTTCTCTCCCTGGCTCTGACGCGCGTTCACGTACCTGCCGACACGAACGGCGGTTATATCCGGGTATATCTGGTTAGTGGTTAGTATCGCACTGGCTCTGACCTGGCGTTCACATGCACCGGACGACACGTTGCGGTTATATCCGGATATATCTGGTTAGTATCGCGCTGGCTCTGACCTGGCGTTCACATGAACCGGACAAGTTGCGGTTATATCTGGATATATCTGGTTATGTCTAGAGTCTAGACTGGTGTTACCAACGGCTACGGTTAGAAAATCGTAAAGAAATGAACAAACGGCCACCAGCAGTCATAAAAAAATCATGTTAGAGTTGCTTGCATGCAAGAAGACTATTCACATTTCGATAAGTGTGCATATATCGTTTTACTGATAGGCACACTATCAAATAAACTTAACGTTGAATAAGAAAATGCTTCGTTTGGCACATCTGCTCAAAACCTTCGTATTTCAGTATTTGAAGGTGCTGTTCAAAAACGCCAGCATGCAGCAGAATCAATAGCTCACGAACACGAAGTATAACTGTGACAATGCAGCCCAACAGACACATTAGGCAACAGCGCGTGCCATTAGGTGATCGCAAGCAAATAACGCAGAAATACAAAACATGCAATGCCTGATACCAATACCGCATGCATAGCAAAACATCGTGTTAACGTACAAGCGCGAAAACATTGGAATAGTGAAAGCAAGAGAGTCAAAAAGTACCAACACAAATGCATAAGTAACCCGAGTTTAATAGGCCGGAAGAGCGTATAAAATAACTTGTGTGATGCTTGATAGATCAGATATCGATCCACATTCTACATGCCACAGGGAGAGTTTCAACAGCATCACATTTGTGATTTGAATAAAATGTATGTTAACCCTCGCCCTACGGGAGGGGGGGGGGGGACTAACAGGCCCCCTAGAGGTTTTCCTTGAATAACTTCTTATGCATGCTGCGCATCTTTCTGAAATTTTCGGTACCTGCGTATACAACAATAATACATATCCTGTCAAAATTTTGATGAAATCGGTCGCGTAGTTTCGGATATAATGACGTTTTGATGACGGCATGTTCGTAAAAACACGCTAAATGTTTAAAATCTTAGAAAATAGAGTTTTGCAACAAATTGCAAACAGAAACTTACAAAACGTAAAATAACATTTTGTTTAAAATATCAATTTCGGAATTCAAAAAAATCGTTTTTTACCCGTAAAAAGTCAAAAAAGTGATCTTTAATAAAAAAAAATCAACAAAATCAAACTTTACAAAGATAATTTAAAAATACTAATATATGTGAGACAACTGATTATAAACTATACCCAAACTAAATTGCAAAGCCATATCACTATTTTTGACTGAGTGATCGCTTCCTAAGTGTAAGAAACTTATGACGTTATTTTTTAATTAACTTTTTTGGACCTTTGTTGACCAGGATACAAACAGAATTACAACCTTTTACTGTAGTTAAGAGCCAAAACTGGTCTAGGAACGTGACTTGATATTTGCAGTTATCTTTTTCTAAATTTGTTTTCTTGTCGCAAGTCTGACGTGATCGGAGGTCGAGGGTTGCAATGCCTAATCGCCGCATAGCAAATAATCGTCCGGTATGGGTGGACGATTTCCGTGACCTAAGAGGTCATGTAAACTATTCCTAGACACAAAAAATCGATATATGGTTCAGATAGCTAATTCAAAGACCAACAACTTAACGTCATTCAAATCATTTTATTTTTATAACTTAAATAATTACGACGGTCTGAGCAAAATAACTATTTTTGGACATTTTCGATTGTATGTCTTTCACCACTTGACCTGGAAGGTCACTCGTTGACCTGAAAACAAAAAATGATACACCATCAGATTCCTCACATGACAGGTAACATGCTGTTTTTTTTTTTCTCGCGTTGCTCTATGTTGCTTGGTTTGTAAGTTAGCAGGGGAGGCCTGTCAGCCCCCCCCCCCGTAGGGCGAACGTGAAAACGCTGAACGCTCCCGTAGGGCGAGGGTTAAATGTCGAGGAATATGTACCCACCGACATATTTGGCTAAAATCGACGCAAAATCGATGAAAATAAATTGTTTAACGTGTTTTTTTTTATTCTTCCAGTAATCATCCTGTGTGTTTCTTTGGTAATCATGTGGACATTGCAGATAACATATATGTATGTATTTGAAAAAAGGCATGTGGTCGCAATATCGATACCTAAAAGGTTTTAAAAATAACAATTTGATTTTTATTTAATGCGAGGTTACAGTCACTATCCAAATGATATTCTTAACAAGTACCATTAAAATCAAATTTTATTATCTAATGAATTCCTACATAAGCGAATGCATTTTCTAAAAGAATGGTGGTTTGTAACGGCCGACAAGAACGCTCATTTGACAAGCTTGCATGCCTTAGTTTTGATAATGTAAAGACGCTATAAACTTGCACATTTACAACTATTCAACATCCAGAAACACACCGTCNCAAGGAAAATAATATTTACATTTTTTCAACAAGGCTTTCGATCTAGGGATATCATTCAGATTAGGAACCCACGTGGCTAAGACATCATTCCACAGGAACGATCCAGCGCAATAAAGTGAATACAGCCGATAATTTGTGAGTAGATAGCTTGGAATGACACTTTCAGCGTTAGTCGTGGTATGCAGCACTTGATGTATCAGCAACAACAGGTAATGGGATGATATTTTTAGCAAATGATAAATATGTAGGTACTGGAGATTCTGGTATCATCCGAAAAAGTGTAATTCGCATATTAACAAACGTTCAATGGGCACTACTAAATCGTAGGAGTCTGGGCGCCACTAAGCCCTAACAAACCACCATCACAACAACCGTTAAAAAACGTGTAGGATCCATTTCCGCAAAATGCGAATTGAAATTTGAGTCGGTGTGGATGAGTGAGGTGGATCGAAAAGAGCGCAAACATTCGTCGCGAAATAAACTGCGTGTGAGAGCGTCACCGATGTGATGCACCGAAATAGAGTATATATTTACGTTCGTTGCAAAGCGAATCAACCAACAAGAGTCACACAGTCCCACGGCGGTGCGTCAAGCCGCGAGGGCCCTGTCCTGTCAACTGCTGGTCGGCCGGCCCGCCCGGTCCGACCCTGGGTCGAGCCAGGTCACGTGATGGCCGGTGGCCGCGGGCCATGACCGGCCGTCTGCCGCGGGTCGAACGCGGCCGGCGCCCGAGCACGGCCGGCGGCACGGCAGCTACAAACCACCATACTGGGCACCAGCGCCGGAATGCACTAATGAACGCCTTCTGTATCATCGGAGTGCTTGCGTGCTGCAAGGCTGCAAGGCTGCAAGGCTGTTCGCTGCGACTGGAGCGAGGATTTACCGATCACACGCGGAAGTGAAACAACGCCTTCGTATGGCATGGCGTTGCATGCAACATAACAACGTCAAGTTCTCGGGACGTTCACTGCTTGCAAAGTACTCGCATTATACAAAATAATGCGAATTCTTCCCAACTACTGAGTGCATGCAAAGTACCGACTTACATTTTACAATAAATGCGAATAGTTCGCAGTTTCGCAGGTTTCGAAATGTCTGAGGGTCTTGGAATATCGACTAGAGTGTCTGCAGATTCCAAAGTGTGCCTATAATCGTTTAGCGGTGATCGATGAAACCCTATGATCTGCTGCGATTTGTGTACGAGTTTCCGGCCACTGTCGGGCAGCGCACGACAGACGTTCTCTTACCCTGACTTGGTCATGACTGTGAGTGACTAGGAACGGAATCCCACCTGCCTGTCACTAGGTCTAATAAAGTCATAATGGCCAAATAATGACCTATGAGATAAGTCGTCAAGGGGTCCGATTTTTGTCGTACCTTGTATTACTCATGTCAGGATCCATTTGAGCGTGATGTGTCATGTGATTAGCAGGGAACAGGAGCCTCTCCACCCTTCAACCCGCTCTCGCCTACATCATGGTTTGTCAAATAAATGTCCGTGAAATTAGCCACAGTCACAGAAACATTTTGGCGTCGGTCGCCGATTTCTATGCCGTTCGGTTTTAAGATCAAACTTAACATCCTTCTCCTAAAATCAGGTCCACTTTGACCTTTCAGGTCTCCTTTGAAGTAAATTTAAATGTAATAAGGACGAGGAACACTGTAGCTCCCAGAGATACCGCCCGATCACGACAAAAATGGTCTGAAACGATTATCAGAACAAGGGGCTCCGCCACAGGGTAAAGGGGGGACTTGTCCCCTCCAAAACCTCCGATTTTAGCAATACGCCCATGGGCGTTGCATGGAAAAATATGCTTCAAAATCCCTCTGACCCCCCCCCCCCCCGCCAACTTTCGGGAGGTGGCGGACGGCGGTGCCCCTGACCCGATAGCTCTAGAAACACAATAATTTGTATAATTGAGCACCGTGATCTTCAAACCTTCAAGGTCAAGGAAGGGAGGACGCTGTAGTGACCAGAGTTAGCGTCCGTTCGCGACAAATAAATTATGTCAAACGATTTCCCATGCCCAGATCCAGGATTCAAATAATTTTAGAGTTATGTCTCATGACCTACATGGTCAAATTTAAGGTCAAAATTTGAAAGGGAAATGCTGCAGTGCCCAACACTATCGTCTCATCACACCAAAAATGGTCTCAAACACTTCCCTGTGTGCATTTCTAGGATGGCAATAATTCTTAGAGTTGTGCACCGTGACCTTCAAGGTCACATTCAATATAAAATGACGGAGAATGCTGCTGCGCTTTAAGTTACCTTCTGATCGTGACAAAAATGGTTTCAAACGATTCCCCGTGCTCAGTTCAAATAGCACATTGTAGTGAAGCATGAATTTGTTTTCAATAATTTTGCGATTCATCGACATATTTAGATTTCTGCTGCATTAAAGAACTGATTATTTAAGTTTTGCATCGAAGTTAAAAACATATTGTTTCGCTGAATATGCGCACGAACGCAAGTAACTAAAAAGAGGTCAGTTTGTATCATTCATATATTTACTATAAGACATCCTTTTGATAATAATGTTAATATATCAGAAAAGAACTACGAAACAAGGAGCAAAATGTTGTGAAAAATTTATGAATGGAACAGTTATCGTGTAATCGTGTTATCGTGAATATGTCCAGGTACGTCGGGCATGTAAAACTTTCGTCTCTAAGTTCTGCCGGGCAACAGGAATTGCACGATCGGGTGGCGTGGTCAGGACCAGCGCAACAAGCTCTGATTAGCGAGGGTCGTGACCTCGGAAAGCCATCAATACGGACTAAATTTATATAAAAAACGATATAGTTTAGTGATTTCCCTGACTTGAATTAAAGAGCCTTACAGAGTGCACATAAATTTAGAACCGTCTAGGATGTAGTTTGAGGATTATATTTTAGGGTCGGAGAAGAGATGTTCGGGGATTGTATAATGTATAGTCAACCTGGGACAGCGATTTATGGGTAAATGTTATGGTTAATTTTCACCAGGCAAATTTGCCCCATAGCCTGATAATATTGACAGCGTCTTCACACAATGTGGCCTTTCATTCACGAGCTCAGCGGTTAAAGCTGTCTCATATCGGGCGGCGAATCTGGAGACTGCAAATCAGGGCGTGGCAGAGTGATTTTGCAGTGTCCTGAGGAGGCGGTGGCGTCACCTAGGCGAGGAGGTGGCTCTACACTGATTAGGCCGCCACTCCGCCGCCACCTCTGTGAGCCACACGTGCCGCCATGTACCGCCGTCCGCTGCTGCCTCTGCTGGCTCTGGCCGCCCTGCTGGCCCTGCCGCCTACCTGCCGTGCCGTCAGCTGCTTCTCCTGCTATGGTGCAGCGTTCCAACCCAGTCCAGTTAGCCACAATGCATCAGCCAGCCTGCCTTTGTTCCTGAAGAAACCAGTATCAGCTAGCTACTTGCCGTGCGGTTCATTTGACCGCACAGATGACGGCTACAAAGTGAACTGCGGGGCGGTCTTTCAGGACGTGTCGAGCTGCGCCACGCATACTACAGAGGAAGGAACGGTTATCGGGCGATACTGTATTCGCGGAGGAACAACCGACTGCTTGGAGTTTGAAAACGGCGACACGGCGTGTTTCTGCACTTCCGACTACTGCAACTCTGCCGGGGTGACGGCGCCGGCGCTGCTGCTGCTGCTGCTGCCGGCCGCCCTGCTGGCCGCCCTCTACAGCAGGCAGTGAGGCTGCTGTTGCTGCTGCTGCTGCTGCTGCTGCTGCTGCCGGCCGCCCTGATGGCCGGCAGCAGGCAGGCAATGAGGCTGCTGTTGCTGCTGCTGCTGCTGCTGCTGCTGCTGCTGCTGCTGCTGCTGCTGCTGCTGCTGCCGGCCACCCTGATAGCCGCCCTCTACAGCAGGCAGTGAGACTGCTGCAGTTGCTGGTCGCCCTGATGGCCGCCCTCTTTATCAGGTAGTGAGGCTTCTGCTGCTCCTGCTGCTCCTGCTGCTGGCCGCCCTGATGGCCTCCCTCTTTATGAGGAAGTGAGACTTCTGCTGCTTCTGGCCGCCCAGATGGCCACCCTCTACAGCAGGTAGTGCCGCTGCTGCTGGCCGCCCTGATGGCCGCCCTCTTTAGCAGGTAGTGAGGCTTCTGCTGCTGCTGCTGCTGCTGCTGCACCATTGTCTCTTGTCGACGCATCTCATCCGCAGATGCTGATGAACGTCTGAATATTACTTAATCGCCTGGTGCGTGCTTACCTTCTGTATATTTTACGTTGCTCCGATCTATTCTCCAATGAGATGCTTTGCTTGCGCATTGTTTATTCCAGTGATAATGTGTTTTTTGCTTCTATTTAAGACCTTTTTGAGCGTATCATTATTTGAGCTTAAAGTGACGGTAACATTGTTGTTGCGCGTACCGTTGCATCAATGTATAGTCCTGCAATCGTAGGTAATATTGATTTGTTTTCCGTTATCATGCATGCGTTTCTGCACCATTGTCAGCTTATAATTTAAATACAGACAACTTGTACCTATGTAAAAGTAATTGCCCGGTAGCATGTTTGTCCTGGCTCCGTGGTTTTGAATGCTGCTATGGATATTTATTTTGGACTTGATCTGCTTTTATAGTATGTATGCCTAAAGAGCTTTATGTTACTTCTTCATCATATGGTTAGAATAAGAAGGCTCTATGTATAATTTCAAACGCATTTCATTCCGCTTAAAATGTGTGTCATATTTGTCATGTCCTTTACAAAGGTTCACAATAAATACTGTGATGTGAATGTGATCACTTTGCGTTGTTTTAGCAGCCGACAGAAAACGGACGAAGCAGGCGATAACTGGTGGGACGAGTCACGGTACAGCGTCGCTCGTCGTTTGTCTAAGTTGGACTTAGGCTGTGCTCTGACCGTCGATTCCTGCCGGGAATCCAGGTAATGTAGTGACTTTGGCGCGTTTGCTACAAATGTGCGGCGGAAAAGAGACATGCCTTAACATGCAACAGCTGACGCTCGACGGGGATTCCAGGGATTCCCGACGGCAATGTGCTCGGTCAGAACACAGCCTTAGTTCCGGGATCCCGGGAACATTGACGGAGGGCCCCGGACCCAGACGACCGGGCACGATTGACTGACTCAGTCTGCAAATATTGAAACTGATAGCTGTCACGGGCGAACAAATTGGACATTGAGGTTTTACGTCCGTCCTTATCATTTTGATGACCAGAATGACTCGCTACCCTGACGGTCCCATTGCGCTGCAGACGGCGGAGCCACGGATTATAGAATGATCCGTTCTATGATCCGTGGCGGAGCTATACGCTTCATGCTATGCGGTACAGCATTACTTCAGGTGTTTACTACTAGTGCCATCTAGGGACAGGAATATAAGTAGAGCTGTGTGCTGTTGCTAAACAGTGGATTTAAGACAACTTTGTATTGCAATTTTTCCAGACTGTTACAAAACATTAACTGTAAGACTAAGTTGAACGTCATTAATCCGCGCACTGCAGGGGGGTTGATTTCCCCCCCTTAGGTTTTGCAGGAGTAGCGGAAAAACGGCGACGCGCAGCGCCGCCAAATTTCGTACACCTATTTGGGCATCAATTACCCACACTTTGGAAACGTTTTGACTTGAGGTCAACTCAGGTCAGGTCACAAAATCATGTCAAGTGACCTTACCTTCAAAAATGTTTGTGTTCGTGCCAAAACCACAGTCTTTTCCCGAAAGGTTTGAAGCTTGCAGGATTTCATACGGATATCAGTACCTACAATTCGTATATCTCGGATTTTTCGTTTCGGTGACCAAAGGTCAGGTCAATTTCCTGACCTCCCAATTATAAGCGAATGGGGGAAATAAACAAATGCTTTCTATTCAGAAAATATGGATTGGATCAGTCGAGTTTTTTCAGAGTCATGTTATTTTAGCTCATTCTGGATGATCAAGGGTGCCAATTGTTGCTGCAGTGAATTTCTACAAGGTCATTGAGGTCATCTGAGGTCCTCAGCAGTGATTTGTTAATAACTCTTTTGATAGAAAAGAGATAGAGACGAGCAGTTGATACCACTATGTTCGTCTCGTTTGGCCGAGTTGCCCCATATGCAACATGACCTATCTGGGTCACCAAATGACCTTCACCTGAGGTCAAATTTTGAAATGTAACTTACCAGGTCACCGTGTATTTATTTCAAAGCGCCTCGATGAGACAAACACGATGGCGTCAAAATTATTTCCATATCTTTGTTAGGTCAAGTGCTATTCATCAAAACAACTGCTTTGATAAAAATATACTTTTTGACCTTGCATGACCTCTAGAGCCTGAACTGTTGATCTGAGCTCAATTTTGAGGCCATTAATTCGATTGCAAATTTAAATAGCTATCTACTACTTCTTTAATCGTTTGATCCTAGCTATCATAGTTTCCTATATAATCGGGAGTTTCTGGAAAAGAGTCCTTAACGCGGAAAACTGCCTTTTGGTGACCCCTTGGTGACCTCATTGTGACCTGATCCCAGAAAAGACTGAGTAACTTTTCGATAGATGCTTAATTTAGAGTTATATATGCCCGTTTTTTGCTTGTCGCTACGTTGCGTAGTTTTCGAGATCTCACGGGGGGCGGAAATCAACCCCCCTGCAGTTCGTGTTCGGTGCGAAATCCCTGCAGTGCGCGAGTTAAAGGGGACATAACACAGCCTGTGTGTGCAGATCGATCGAGCAGGTGCATGAAGTGAAATGCTGTATAAAAGGATACGAGAATATAATTTTGAGTTGAGAATATTCCTGGTGAAAAGTAGGTCGTGCTGAAATCGACGTGAGGTAATGAAGTTATCCGAAAGTGACTCAAAAGATCAGCATATGCCAGGGAAGCGGCGTGTCCGGATCATAGTTTTCAATGGGTGCTAAACCCCAAGCCCAGCCCGGCCGGCTGGGCTGGGCATGGGCTTCATGGGCTTCGGCTGCAGCCGAAACCCATGAACACCGAGCCCAGACCCAGACTAGACCCATTCAAATTCATTATATATAAGGCATTCATTACATTATACCCGGTCCGGCCAATCCATATTAAGCAGATAATTATTTTCACAAAATTTGCAACCATTATCCTAACATATTTACCTGCATGCTGTTAACGAGACACAATATCACGCACCTGTATATTGCTGTGGCTTTTGACTCATCAAACACTTTTTGGTCAATATTGTCATACTGGATCTGAATTTGGATCGGACATGATTTGGGATATCTAAATCGTTCACCACTGCGTGGAAGTAAAACCATGAATTTCTGTTCTCAAATCTCATTTTGTAATTGTAACAAATATTGTTTAAGTGTAAAGTGTCTATAACATTTATTAATCATATTAACCTGGTTAAACATCTGGTTGTCAAGTAACAAAAAATAGGCTAGCGGCATGACTAAAAAATTGTCATACCCATTGCCACCCAGTACCCATGACAATTCGAAAAATGCATACCCAGCCCGCCCAGACAATCGGAAGAATTGAGTGGGCACCCATGGGTGCACCCGATCCATGAAAAACACTGACACACACTCATGATGGTCAAAAACACTCACACACTTAGAAATAGTTTAAAGCACGTTTTATATATGGCCCCTATCACGGGACAGGCACAGCTCAGCCTGTGTCTTGGATGACTCTATGGTTCGGTGGCACTTGTCTGCCGGTATGGCACGCACCTAGTTACGGCCTTTTTCAGGTCGTCCAGGTTCTTCGGATCCTTTTTGTATACCTGGCCTTTCAGGTGACCCCAGGGAAAGAAATTAAGGGGGGTCAGATCCGGAGAGATGGCCGGCCAGGCGTTCTTCGCACCGCGGAAGATCACGCCGCATCCGAAGTGCTCTTCCATCCATTTCATTGTCTTCCTGGCTGTTCGTGGAGGTGCGCCGTCCTGCAGAAACCACATTTACCTCATGTCTTTGCTATGCTTGTCGTTGGCACCCTCCTCCCATAATTTATTAAGTACCGCCTTATAGCGCTCCCGATGACTGACGCTGTGCTGCTGTTGGACTCTTGGAGCCAATAGGGCCCGATGACCACCCGGCTGCTCACCTCCTCCACCTCCACCTCCACCAAGTAGTGATCTTGCTGCTGTGCAGCGGCTTTTCCTGCACCATGTCAGGCTTCTTATCGCTGAACCAATCATCAGCTGTTCTGGGAATTGATGGTGCCGTCCAAATGAAATTTGCCTCATCCGAAAACCAGATGTTGTGGGCAAAATTGATATTTAACTGTTTTTGTTTTTGTTTTCTCCTTACTATATGAAAACATTGCTCACAACAATCAAACGTATGTCAGCCAAATTTCCATGAAACTAAGCGCGTGCATGCATACAATCTTGTAAATTGGGTGAACTGTTTTTCCGTGTTGAAGAAACAAAAAGTTTCGATCCTTTTTTGTCCACCCGGTATATAGTGTCGGCGATTTGTTTCAGAGGCATTGTCCATTGTACAACGTTGAACATATTGGTAAGAAAAATGCCAGACACTCGCGCTTCCACAAGCGAAAGGATGTCTAACGTTGAACAGATTTGAAAGAAAAACGACAGATTTGTCGCGCTTCCAATAGTGAAGGGAACTACTGATCATGAACTCCAAAAGAAGTGTATTTGCTTTTCATTTTTCCAATCGGCCTTCTTTGAATGAGACAATTGTATCATTGTATTCTTAAATTTATATCACATCATTGTTATATTACAGCAGTAGCTTTGCAAATTGTTGCTGAAAAAATCCAGAGATAATTATGTATTTTTAACTTAATTGCCTTTGCTGAGCAACTGGCCTGCCGGTGATGAAGCGGTCCCCCAGACAATGTACCGGGGGCATAGACATAGACATCAACGGATATTAAAACCTTCCACAATAAACTTGTGGCTCTTACGGCCTCGCGTCAAAAAGATAAAACGTATGAGAAGGGTGGTCCAAAACATGCTCACAAACAGACAGACACGCACACATACATGCCTGTCGTCTAAAATAAAATCAGAGACAAAAGCTCAACACTAGCCCACCTTTATCATCGTACTAGGGGTACCGGGTACCCTCGTACTACATGGGTACCGAGTACCCTCGTACTGCAGGGTTACGGAGTACTCTCGTTCTGCAGGTGTACCAGATGATGGGTACCCTCGTACTAGGGGTATCGGATACCCTCGTACTGCAGGGGTACCGGATAGCCTCATGCTTCTTGGGTCCGGGTACCCTCGTACTGCAGGGTACCGGATACTCTCGTACTGCAGGGGTACCGGATAGCCTCATGCTGCAGGGGTCCGGGTACCCTCGTACTGCAGGGTATCGGATACCCTCGTACTGCAGGGGTACCGGATAGCCTCATGCTGCAGGGGTCCGGGTACCCTCGTACTGCAGGGTACCGGATACCCTCGTTCTGCAGGGGTACCGGATACCCTCGTACTGCAGGGTACCGGATACCCTCGTTCTGCAGGGGTACCGGGTTGCGAGCCAGCCGACACTCGAGAGACTCGGCTGGCTCGTCTGACACCATGCACTCGAGTACGTCGAGTGGCTCGGCTCGGAACAGACATGGCATGGCGATAATCTTGCCTCTTGAGAGTCACTGAGTGGTGAGGGCACTGTGCAGTGCGCGAGCTACGCGTCACTTTTCAACTGTTCTATTTTTACAAATTTATTTATCATGACCGTTGGTTAAATGATCGTTGATACTCTGGATTTGTATTTGACGACAACAATCAGGATTTATCTAGTTTATTGTGGTACACACCTTCCTCATTATTGAAAATCATGATATAACAAAGAAAGAAGCAAGCTAAATTGAAGGAGCATTAACGTATGGCCATCGCCACCGGATGTCTACCTACATACTACAAATATTGTACAATACACTTGAAAGGTGACTTACCCATACGCTGCCCATAACGTACAGTTGGAGTTGGAACCGGCACAAATTTTACCGCCCGCCTCCACAGCCCTTGTGGTTAGGAAACCTTCTGCCCGCCTCCCACAAGGGTGCAATTACGTATGTGCACGTGGCACAATGCATGAGCCCTATGCTATATGTCAGGATCGACCGGATCACGAATTGATGTTCATCTGGTACATGGGTATTGGGTAGGGAGCCAAGAACTTCGCAGCTACCATTTTATCAAAGTAAGAGTGGAGTGTCTTTGCCGTGCGCACCGCTTTTTTGTATCTAAACAATACTTGGACTAATCGGTTAAAACAATCTCAACATCTTCGCACTGCTTCTTTTTTATTTGTTCCTCTGCAGTCGCCAATACAGCCACGTTACTGCAGATAAGCCCTAAAGCAAATGCATCATATACAGCCAAAGACCCATCGTTAAAAATGCGGAACGCTTATCAATTTACTTGCAGATATTTGGTAAGATGTTTCTTGATGCAAATTGATGAATTTACCAATATATTTTTGCTACTGTCTGTCACTTTCAAGTATACTTCATTTGTGCGTAAAAAGTAATATTTACCGTCTAATGCAGATACACATTAAAAAAACACCATTTATATTTTATATGTGTCATTGTGTTATAGTTGCTCTCATGGGTATCAGGTATGAGAGCGCTTGACGGCGCTAATGACGATTGGGCACCTTAAGTAAAGAATTTACAGTTGATTACTTTCTCAATGGACGCTCAATGCACAAAAATTATCCATGCTATTTTGTTTCAACTGCTACATTAGGGCGGGCCGTACTTTTTCACTTTGAAATCTTGAAAATGGCATATGTGTCAACAAATATGTTATTTGTCATGCTGATTCCGAATCTGGGCGTTTATTTTAACATCGGAGCACGTTTTGCCGCGGGGTTTGCATTTAGACGTTGTCTCGACCATCCGCCATTATTAACCCTATGCACTTTCCAATGTTTCACCGTAAAACACTAAGCAATTTAATTTTCAGTTGAGGCGAGAGAGGTAAACACACCTCGAAAATCGTGCTACTTGTTATTTGGGGAGTCCATCGGTATCAACTTTGGACCCCATAGGTCAGTATATGACCTGCTATATTATGTCACTGAACGGAAATAATTGGGGATTTGGAGAAAAATTCGCTATTTGAGGTAATAATATGATGGACTCGTATATTTTAACATTTTACTTTTACCTCTTTTCATCTGATTTGTTTGCTGCAGATATGACAACATTCGTGGCACATTGCACACGCAACTTATTACTTTTTTAAAAGATAAGAAAACATGCCGTCGCGCAATTGGCGAGCTATAGTTTTTTTGTGTCGTTCTGCTTCATTAAACAGCCAGATGCGTCCACTTAGGCAAGGAAAACACTGTCATTATCATCATGTCATTTCGTTTCGCCCCCGCTGTTGCCATCAGGACAGACCTGGAACCGATCCAGTTTCCAGGCCAATGTTAGTCGGTCCTCCGCTGGTGACCATGCCGCCATTGTGTGCGGACCTGTAACCACTAATGGCCACCGACGGTGTTTCGCCAGCCCGGTCCTGCGTGTTACCAGTAGACTGGCCGAGCTTGGAGACATCACGTCTGTGCCACAGCCGCTGTTAGCTATAGTAGTCCAACTGCTTTCTTCCGCCTCTGGGTGTCGAAACACTGTCTGACATGGAGCATCTCTCCATCTGATCTGGATCGTAGAGTTCATCGTGGGTGTTTAGTGTAGTGTGTACTATCCGCGCTGGTTTATGGTCAAGGCGCACCCGTCATAGACTGAGGGCCTGCGGCACCTACTCCACCAGCTGCAGTGCCTGCGGTCTCCAGGGAAGAGGTGCTGGACCTGGTGATGCGATGTTGCAGGCGTTCTGCCTGGTAATGGGCAAGAGAGGCTATCATACATACGATGTGGCTCGGAAGATCAGGGTGAGCGGAGCGAGACGGTGGCGCAGATGCTAGAGAACTGAGGAGAGGGGAACCAAAGACCCAGGTGGAGATGAACTGCCCAGATCAAGAAGGACTCTTCAAAAGTCAGGTCAGCTGCTGAACCGGAAGCCAGCACAGTTAACGAGCTCATATATGGAAGGAGCAGGTTTACGCAACCCCACTCACCTGGTTCACTCACCAGTCAGCGATTGGGATTATATTACCAGTGGGCCCAACAAGTTTCACCAACAGCCAACCGGAGTTGGCCGAAGTGGGCTCAGCCACACCCACGGGCAGAGAGGATAATCAGAATAGTGACGGAAGCGGTCCGCTCAAATACTTCACTCAAGGGAAGAGAGATGGCGCAATTCGCCTGCAAACACAGACGTACCTATGGACAGAAATTAAGCAGGATATAGCTTAACATGTGAACTTCAAGTGCTTTGAGTTGTAAAGGGTTGCCTGATCGGTACGGAACGCCAGTCCCTTTTCTACCGGCGCAGGGCGAAAAGCATAGTTTATTGGCCGGAACAGGGATAACGGCGCGGAGCGGCATGAGTATCATTAGTGAGCAACTTGTTGTTATGCAATGTGATACTAGTATCTGATATAGTTGTGATGTGATAGCAGGCTATGTGACAGTGGCGGCGAATCGTACTTTCGGGTGGGGGAGGCCTAAGCAATATACAGAGGCCCCCGGAGCTTCAGGGCCCCTTTTTGTACTGAGGGCCCCCTCACCACCATGAGGCTTATTTTTTATGCGTTTTAAAAACAAGTATAACTGACTGAGGGTCACCTCAGCCCTCAGGCCGTTCAAGTGCTCCCAAGCCTTCCGAGGGCCCCTCGGGCCTTCCGAAGGCCCTTAGGGCTAACGAGGGCCCCCTTAAATATACTAAGAACCCTCATGCCAACTGGAGGGCCTTCTGTCTACCCGAGGTAATCCCCAGCCCTTAATGCTGTCTGGGGCTATTCCTCGGGGCCCACGGTATTTTGTTTTGTTTTATAAAAAGAAGCAATGAAACTTACTTCTTGGACGGTCGTCTTCCAAATTGATGTGGGGTATCATGTTTGCCCACCCTGATTTTTTTTTAGTGGTTGGAGCAGCCGTCTTTCGCTATCCCTGATATGTGACATAACTGGATTGAATAAAAGTGCTCGTTTCCCATGCGCTTTTTGCACTTTTTTATCTTATTAAAACGTTGCTTTTTCTTCATGCTTTCACGCCTATTGACCAGACTTGGCAGGTCATTCTATGACATTTGAAGTTAAATGGCTTCTTGCATCAAAGCTGCACGCTGGTGCTGTATTTTCCCCTCTCTTTGCTACTGGAAATAAATTACGAGTGTTTTACTAATGATCTTTCTAGAAACTGCATAGGTTATACAATGGTGGATGACCAAGACAACTTCATGCAAACCCGGCGAGCAAAACTGCTCGGATGTCAAAAATAAATCCAGATCGGATCCAGCATGGCAAATCCATACTTTATCACTCATGCCATTTTTGAATTGCGATATTTTGCTTCATGGCACATGGAGTACGGCCCGCCTACTGCTACATGCCACCAGTCACCACATTACGATGCAAAGTGGCAATGCCATTTACGGCTTAAAGGGAGTGTGTCTACTCACATCGCTTTTTCGGGGTTATTATTGACACTGGTTTATAGAACACAATTTCCTGAATCGAATCATGAATCACTTTTTTTCTCCAGATTCACACTAGTTGCTGAGATGTTCCAAAGATTTCAGGAACTGGCTGGTACCAAAAATAAATATCGGGTAGACTCCAATGAGCTTCCGCTACTAGAAGTACTGCAACTATCGGTTTAACTGCTAGCATATCATTAGCACGGGCCAATAGCATTTCAACGAAAAAGCTCGTGCGCAATGATAGCAGCAGCAGAACATACCTTCTGTCCCACTACTCACAATGCAATATAGAGTGCGGAAAAATACAGAGCTGTGGCTGCAATGGTGTCTACCGAGAGCGGAGAAGTGCGTGATCACCGATACAGTAAATCAGCGCAGGTTACCTAATTATATCTCTCTCACCATGTGGCGGTTCTGTATTAGCCGTCTACCTTAGTCGTGTGTCAGTTTCGCATTCAAACCAAATCTCTCCAACCTAGCCACATTGTGGGTTCTTGTAATTAGCCGTCTACTAAGTCATCTGCAGTTTTGACATTCAAACTTATCTCTCCCAACCTAGCCACATTGTGGTTCTGTGTTAGCCGTATCCTTATTCGCCTGCAGTTTCGACATTCAAACTTATCTCTTCCACTGGTGGATCTAGAACGGCAGTTTGTTGTGGTTGGGGGCGGGCATCACATCAAGAAAATGTAAAACAAAATAAAAGAACTCATCGGATTTTACTCTCTTATGCATTGCTAGAAGTTTTATAATAATATTTACGTATTACAAGTTCCGTAGATGTCCTACATCAGTGAATGTGTAGATTTGCACCGATTTCAGGTTGTTTGGAGGGCATTTGCCCCTGATGCCCCCCCCCCCTCCCCCGGATCCGACCGTAATCTTTCCAAACCTAGCCACATGGTGGTTTTGTATAAGCTGTCTCCTTGTTCGTCTGCAGTTTCGACATTCAAAAAACGTCCCACTCTCCCATCGTGTACCGCCTTATCATTTCATTCCAAATAACCTGTGTTTGCCGCTTATAATTTCCCGGACCTAAATGCTATGGACCGGTAGCTACATACCTACATATACAGTCCACGCCAGATCACTCGGGACAGGACAGACTGCGTCTCGGGAAAGAGTAGGTCACCGCGTCTGCGACATTGGCCATTTTTTGTTTACGAAAATGTAAATATAAAGAGCTACGAAACTTGCACAAAATAAAGTTCACAGTAGTAGGATCATTCTGTGCAAGGCTTGTCTCTCTATGATGTTATCGAAATTGTATTGTCTTAGGTGCGCCGTTTTACAAAACATCGTCTTGCAATAGTGCTGTGGTGATAATTTGCATAGGTATTGATACGAAAAATAAACAAAAACAATATAAGTGAAAAATGGAATTCCAAGGGAAATCATAGACAGTAAAATTCCGTCGTAGGTATCCACCAATCAAGCAAAATGGCTTCTCACCAGAAGAGAGTATAATGTTTTACCATTCCCAAAAACAGTTTAACACACTCCCTTTTACTCTTACCAAAATATAATATTTAAATTCCCAAAAAGATAGTAAACAAACACGCGAGTCACTGGGGGGGGGGGCTTTGTTTAGCCCCCCTGAGGAATATCTAAAATATCTAACGAAAACAATGCAGCTATCAAGGTCAAACTTCTAGTACCTGATCGGGCATCTTTTTTACACCCTTTACATTTTTTTTTTATTTCGTCATTTTTTTTTTAGATAAAGCTAAGTTAGTAACGTCACTACACACAATTTTTACACCAAAATCAGCTAAACTTGAGGAAACTGTACGAATGTCATATAATGTATAAAATGGAATCCGAAAAAGGAGAAGATAGCAAATATCAAGGGCTACAATATGGCTATCTCACAATTTGTTGAAAAAAGTGATTTTGGCGGACCCCGAAATTTTCATAAAAATTACTTTTTTGAAAAAACGACCACAAAATCAAACTTTTTAAGATATTATAAAAACGAATATAATATGTATAATAACTTAATACATATTCAACAACCCATACCAAATTTCAAAATTATATCTGTATTTATCGACCTAAGAGTGATGACATCTTAAGGTATGGGTAATTCGCGACGTCAAATTTAGAAATTCCATTTTTTTGTCCTTTATTGACCAGATTACAGACAAAATTCAAGAGCAGCCACTGTAATATTCTGAGGACAAAACTGGCCGTAGACAAAAGTGTATTGATTTTACTGCTATTAATCAATTTTAAATTGTGAGACCTTTGGTGTTGACATGGACTTTGACCATTTACTTGACCTTTCATTCCACGTACCTTAATCAGGTGTTATTTTTAAATGAATAAGTATCAATTTTCGTGTCCTTTCACGTAAAATAGTCATCTAGGCTGTACAACCATGTGTTGCATGACTTCGTATTAATTTGGCATAGTGACCTATGATGACCTGACCTTGACCTTGACATTTTTGCCAAAAATCCCCGATTACTCATTCTGGATGTGTTTCCATACATTTGAGAGCAATCTGCGGTATTATGGTTTGCCACCACCAATTGCTTGAATGGAAAATATGGTTCTAAAAAAAAATGTCGTGTAAATTTGACCTTTTGGACATGACCTGTGACGCTCACCACTGACCTCTAATGGAAACCACAAATGATTTTACGTCGACTGAATTTTCCTGTGGCTACCTCCGAATTGCCGTTTGGTTCAACGCGAATCGTCTTATTGGTTCCAAGATACAACAAAGGGGTGTAACGGGGCTAAAAAAAGCCCCCCCCCCCAGTGACCTCGTTGTCTACTACAGGAAACCCCAGTGACTGCCGGGTTAATGACGTTTCAATTTTGTGTTGACATGTTCAACGGCGTTGTTGTATATAGTCTGGAAAAACTGCAATAAATAATAGTTTAAAAAACACTGCTTTAGCAACATCACAAATGTCTACTTATATTCCTGTTCCTAGATGGCACTAGGAGTAAACACATGAAGTTATGCTGTACCGCATAGCTTTAAGCCGAGGTCCTGTGTAATGAGGGAGAGGATACCGTGTTATTCTGGTCATCACAAATATAAGGACGGACGTAAACCTCAATGTCCAATGTGTTCGCCCGTGTCAGCTATCAGTTTCAATATTTGCAGACTAAGTCAGTCGATCGTGTCCAGTTGTCCGGGTCTGGGGCCGTCCGTCAATGTTCCGGGGAGCCCGGAGCTAAGTTCACCTCAGACATACGACAAGCGACGACGCCCAGCAGTGATGGCCCGCTTCTTCAGTTTTCCGTCGACTGCTAACAACACACAGTGGTTACAGTTTGTATTGTATATCTTTGTGCAGGACATGATAAAAATTTGAGCATAATTAAATGCGTATGAAATTGAAGATAAGCCCTTCTCATTCTAGCCAAAATATGAACAAGGGACATCAAGCTTTCTATACATGCATACTATAAAAGTAGAACACACCCCAACTCAATCACCGGAGCATCATTCGATACCACAAAGCCAGCAAAAATGCTCTGCGA
>VOPJ01015008.1:0-35296 GCA_014673585.1 Semibalanus balanoides | reverse complement strand
GCTACCAGAACCTGTGACCAGCTGACGTCACGACCACGTGACGTGACGTCCCGACCAATCAGGGCTTGAGACCCTGTTTTTTTGGCCGGAATGGCCTACCTTGTTATAGAGCCTTGATGCTGCCTGTCTGGTGAGGAATCAACCAGTATGAAATTTTGATGTTTTAAGTCAACGGGTGACCTTTCAGGTCAAGTGAATAACCTGGACTCGACCACGCCCAGAATGGCGATTTTGCTCTGTCAGAAAACCTCAAAATTAGAAATTGATGAATGTTAATAAAAAGGCGTGTTCCTAGACAAGCTTTGTCTCAAAAATACAAAAAAGTATTTATTTGTTCGTATCTGGTCAAAATGTCTGAAATGGTGATTCAAAATTTAACTTCATGAGTTTCTTGCACTTAGTCAAAAATAGTAAAAAAACAAACAAAAAACATCACTCAGTCAAAAATAGAGATATTGCTTTGGAATTTGGTATGTGTATTTTCTATACTCAGTTCTCTCACTATCTTTCGTTTTTTTAACATACGCGTCAATTTTTAGATTTTTAATGAATTTTCACCAAAAGTCCATTTTTTATTTAAAAACCCCAAATTTTGGCAATCCGAGATCCTCATTTGTAACACAATGCCATTTGAAATCTTTGCGTTTTTCAGTTTTCAATTTTCCGCAAAACTATTTTCTACGATTTTTCAAACATTTGTTGTTTTTCCACCAACATTACGTCACTAAAGCGTTATCATCTCCAAACGTCTCTACCATTAAAAAAATGACGCATACGTATAATTGTTATAAACTGAGCCACTAATTTTTTTAGCAAGCTGCGCCGCCTGCGTTAAAAAAAAAAAATGCAAGAAAAATGTCTGGAGGGGGGGGGTCGTTTTAGGACCCCCTGTAGGGCGAGGGTTAAAATAGGGTAGGTGTAATTACATCGGACAACTTATTTATGCCGAAGGGTTATGTTTTTGACTACGAGATGGTGTGATGGGTCCTGGGGCTATACTTAGGAAATACTTATTAAATGCATAAGTATAACTTTTTTGTGGAGGAACTTTATGACTCCATGGCGGCAGCAGGTAATTCTTAAAGTATGATTCATCTTGAGATATTACAACCAACACATTCTTAATTAAACAAGGTCATATTTTAGTTATTTTAATTTAGCGTCAGTTGCGCCATTAGGATTGAGAGGTTAACTATCTAAATATAAGTGCATCTGAGAGTGTATTCAGTGTTTCACGTTAGCAGTAGTAATGGAAACCTGCCGTTCACACAATAAACATACGAGTATAAGCCAGCAAACTCGAAATACGCGCAATTCTGGACATGAAGACCCACCACAATGCACCGGCTGCATACAACAGGAGAGGGTTTTATAGCAGGAACTATTGACAAAGCTATCTTATTAAAATACATATCATTGAGTTTCTTTATGACCCGATTAAAGGAACTTCTGATGAATTTGTGCGAGAGAGCATGGTACTATTGGTTCCAAAATAAGCGTCCCGCTTGGTTGGACGGCACAACAGTTAAAGGGAATATATCGCCTTGGGAAAAATATGTGGAATGATGGAGATGAAAGCCCGGATGAGTGACACTCATCTCTATCTTTCCACATAATTTTCCCAAAGCGGTATATTCCCTTTAACTGATGTGCCGGCCAACCCAGCGGGACGCTTATTTTGGAACCAATAGTACCTATATATTCCAGATGTATGCCTGGAGAGCATAGCAGGTTCTCCAGATGTATGCCCGTAGAACCCCCAGTTGAGTGCTTGGAAAGTTCAGCTACTGATAATGCGGGCATAGCTCAGCGTTCATGGGTCCTTGTTATGTAACCTGACACACCTCTGGGCATGTGCGCCTCCAACTTCGTCCATTCCGTCCCCCATATCCGCTAGTGTAGCGGGCGCACGGCATCAGTTTTACGTTCCGAACGGCACCAAAACTAATGCACTTAAAAGCATGGCGTTCCAAAGCTGCATCGTCTTCCCCACACACGCAGTGAATATGTTGTCGATTGAACCCGAGCCTCTCTACGTCTACCCGCTTTGTCTCACGTGTGGCATGTGGTGATACGAGTCAGTAGTCACGACCCCTCGTACCGATGAGCCGTTCAAAATGCATTGTGGGAGCGACAAGTGTTCATCCAAATGTGTTGTTTACATTGCTGTGATGAACCGAAGATTGACGTGTAGCTTTCCATTTCTAGTCCGTTAGGGAATGACAATCGTAAGTCGTTCATTAAGTAATGTTTTGTATGAAACTCCTCAATTTTTATTTCGATTTTAAAACTTTTCAGGTTTTATACATTTGTATAATTGTGATGCCTTTACAACGGGAAACCCATAGACTGTATCGTAAGTCGTTCAGTAATGTTTTGCATGGAGCTGCCTCAATTTTTATTTCGATTTAACAATTTCAGTTTTATAATTTGTATAATTTGTGATGCCTTAAAGGGAATAGTTCACCTGAAAAAAATGAGAAAGAAGCTAAGAAATGACGAAGAGAAGCAAAGAAATTACGTATCATATTACTAGTAAGGTCAAAGAACCTATAATTTTAAACGCGGAAAAAGCACAATTAAAAATGCAATTATTTGGTGATATTTCATATTTTTTCCTCAAAGTAATGCGAAATCAGCTTTCTTAGAAGTCACGTATGTTCATCAAAACGTCATCGATTTGGAGGGTCGTGGCGCAATACAAAGACAGTACTGTGCCTAACTAACTTGTTGACATGAGGATAAATCAAACGCTTTTAGAACCACGGAGTTAATTCAAAGTCAAATCATCCGTGCTTATTCATTTATTTATTGGCCAACATCGACGACGGAATAAATTATTTATATTGGTTAAGTCAACAGATAAAACAAACGGCAAATATTACAAAATGTTCTCTGCCGTTATTTGTGTTTTCCAAGAAGTTTCCGGTCATCTATGGACGTTGAAAATAGTTGCGTTAATATTTCAACTTAGGCCTATACCATGTATTCATTACGACAAATTATCAGTGGTATTCTTTTGCATAATCAGTGGCAGTGGAAACAGGAATATTCCTGAAGGCTGAAACCCATGCCTCAAGGAAGCAAGCAAGTGAACGGTTTTGGCCATCTGTAAGCTAGGTAGTCCTAAATAATATTATCCCCCTTCTTTTGGGAAAAAAAACCAAAAAAAAGAATGTTTTAACTGAGAATACGTTTATAGACGATTTAAGCGATCAAAATCAAACAATAAATCCTAACAAGGTTTAATTCTTGCAATACAGGGAATGAGGTACTGAAATAATATGTTTTTACCAAGTCCAGCGCACTAAGTGTTTCTATCAAAAAACTTTTCCGCAAAGTCTTATCGTCGATCTCTACGTTCATAATCATGCGTCACATCAGCAAAAATCAGCCAATCAGCGATTTGGAGTTACCGGGTATTACCCGGTCTCGATTTTAAGGACGAATATTAAATAATTAAAGAGGTTTCTTTGAAAAATGTGAAAGCGTCACAGTCAATTTTCGAGCAGGCGCCACCAAACTTGGCTATCTCAAACTTCAAAACCCAATGTTAAAGGTGAACTATTCCCTTTAATCAACGGAAAACCATAGACTGCGTCGTCTTGACTGGTTTGGTAGATTTAGTGTCGGGTTGGTATCCCGAAATAATTCGTCATCTACGTATCTAATTTTGTTTGTGAGTTTTGTGTCATATCTTCAGGTTGTTGGTTCATTAGTGGTTTTGTAAAAAACACAATTTTTGTTAAATTGCTGTTCGTGAGTCGTTTTGCACTTCCCCTTTTAGCTGTTTAACTTATAGCGTTTGTTTCGAGGCGTGACTGATCTGTTTTGAGGTAGCTCAGCTCCGTTGTGAGGAATTTGTTATGTGCACACATGTGTTAGCGAGACTGTGGGGTGGAGGTATCACACTACCGGCCAGTAGTGCACGCTTGGTACTGTCATATTGTCTCTTACCATTGTTAGACAGACATATGCTCGTGTTCATTCGCATTGTAATCTGCTTCAATTCCCGACCTCAGAGTTTGGTCCGTGGACGAGATGGGTGTGTAGACTGTACCGCAACGCCTAAATGCGTTGCGGTACAGCCTACCCAGCAGTCGCGAACCGTCAGCTGTGAGGAAATATTCCTGGGCGGTGTTCTGGAGAGTTGTGATTGCGTGCTTACTGCTCATAGCTACAGGTGTTTCAGGGGCAGCTAGATCACATTTATTTATGCACAAGCACATTTATGGGTATTGTTCACGCAACTCACTTTAAAGGGAATATAGCACCTTTAACATTAGTTTTATTAACTGAGCTAGCCAATGTTCGGATGAGCTGAGAAACCCCCAAATCCCGAATTTGTCCCTTCCCAAAGCGACCTAGTTGCTTGAGTTTCAAGCAAAAATCAACCGTTCGCGTCATAAAGGGTCATATTTCAACGTCCACCCAATCCCCGTGACGTTTCCCGCGACCGTCTCAGTAGTACCCTTCTCTCCCTCTCCCCTACCTCTCTCTTAACCTTGTCCCCCTCCACTGTCGATTGCCACCGCACTCGCTTTTTTGAACCGTCCGCCCCAGTTTTCAGTGTGTGTTGCGTCCGCCCCCGACGCCACCGACGCTCGGTCAGTGCTCGGCCACAACATAGTGGTCACGATGCGTGCCCCACGTCCCTACCCGGCGCGAGCGAGCGCCGGTCGACCAGCCAGTCGCGTTCAGCCTCCGGTGCACCCATCGTGCGGTGCGGCACAGCACTGTCACTGGGCGGGCGCAAAGTTTGCCGTTCGATGCCTCCTTGTGACGACACAACCCGCTTTGGTGACGCAAGATTGGTGTGACGTCACATGTAAACATATTACTATTTTTCAAATTACAACAAATTTTGTTTTTTCGCAAAACATCGATCCCAAGACGTTAATTCAGGGCATCTTCTCCATCATTCTACATACTTTTCCCAAGGTGCTATATTCCCTTTAAGTTTAACACCACTTTTACAAGACCTTACTGCAAACATTTACGCATTTTTAATCGCGTCCAATATTACTCGCAAGTAAGGAACTAGCGAACGAAGTTGTTTGTGTTTTTACATATTTGATTCAAGGAGCGACTTTTGCCGTTCGATACCTACTTTTGACGTCACAACTCGTTTCGATGTTGTGATGTCACACTCACATGTACAAATATTAATATTTTTCAGATTACAACAAATTGTGACATTTTTTGCAAAAACAAACGCCAGAACCGTAATCAGGGCACTCTTCTTCATCATACTAAATACGTTTCCCAAGGTGCTATATTCCCTGTAACCATTCGACATGTTATGGGCGCAAAGTGACCTTAGTTGTCGGCGCGCCGAAAAAACAAACAAAAAACAAACAAACTTTCGTTTATTACTTCTTTTGGCTCAAATATGCACCGTCTAAATTTATATATCAAAAGGCTTAACGAAGTGACATTTTGACCAGTAGTGCCCATCATAAAAATGTTTAAAGTGATATACGATTTTAATTACTTTATATGATCCAATGCTGGTGTCTGATAGGTTGAAATAGCGATGCATTGTAAACGTATAATATAAGGCATATATGGCATTGTTCGTTCCGAAATACATTGACTACCGTATCGGATGTTTCGCGAGCGCAGAATAATGAAATTCCGCTGACTACTGAGCATGTCTCTGGCCGCACTTTAACTAAAAAACAGGCCATTCTACTCGCCATTGGAAGTGAAGACGCCGATGTTCGCGCATGCTGCGTCTTTATAAGTCGTTCGCGTCCATTAATGGCCCGTTTATGTGAGCGGTTATTAACTCAACAGTTTAAGACTGCGCACCTTCCTGGGCGCTTAATGGGAATGATGTCGCATCGAAGCGCGTGACACGAGGACTTTTAGGACGGCGAAGGAATTGTGTTCTTTGTGCAGTGCGGTGTGCTGCCTTTTCACGAGTTCACTACCGCTGTGTGTTTCACCTGCCGGATTCTCTGAGTAGTGAGTAGTTCTGGGTCCACGACTGTCAACTTATGCTTTGCTTATACCGGTGAATAATGCGCCGGCATACTGTGGTGGTTTATTTCCTGCTGTTTCTTCGCTGTTGTTTGTGTGCGTTGCCTGGAAACTGCACGGTTTAACCGCTCTCGGTGTATGTCCTGTGTGCCGCCAGCACCACGGAGGGGGCGGACAGCAATATCAGCTCTCCAGGGGCCTCCCCGACTCACGACGGCGCCGCCATCGGTGAGTCGACACAACTGCTCTCGTCTGGTCTGGTCTGGTCTGGTCTGGTCTGGTCTGGTCTGGTCGGACTTAGCTTAGCCAGGTCTGATTTGGTCTTGAACGGCATGCACATTGCACAGTGCACACTGGTGCAGGCCTGGCACTCTGGCACTGTTCCGTATGTTAACGGTTCTGTGTATCTGGAAATAACTGGTCGTCCTGGTTAGTATGTTCAATGTTCATGGTATGAAGACAAATGGTGTCTTCGGTGCCTTAGATTCCCAGCTCTTATGTGATGAATAACACTCCACAAAACACAACCTAACACTTGCCCCTGGACACACCGGCCTGGCCTGTTCCCTGCGACCGAACCCTGACCACGGCGGCCTGTGATCGATTTTCGGTCACCGTCGGACAGACGTGTTTCGGCTGAACGTGGCCGCTGCTCGGGCCCACACGGCGATGGCCGGGCTGCCGGCGATGGCCGCAGTGTAGCCGGGGTCAATAGAGCGGGCCGTGCTGAGACGCCGCACCAGCGGCGGCGTGTGGCGCTGTTTACCTGGGGCGGCCAGTTCCCGTCACAATCCCGTTATGTGCTGACGTGCGAGGAGGGGCTAATCAAGCCGCTGGATTCTCGCGTGTCGCCGCGTGGTGCATTATTAATCAGGCTTGTTGTACTTGCGTTTGTTATCATGGCGTAGATGAGCATTTCATCGGGACGGGCAAATAAGTGAAGACACAGACTGTAGTGGAACATATGCTCGGTTGTATTTACCCCACTTGTTCGCGTAGTTAATTCCACTGTTGTCATTTGGATGTTCACGTCACCGTTTGGGCTCTTTACGGCAACCATTTGACTCGGCATTGGCAAATCAGAGCTTATGTCCGTTTTTAATTCGGCTGTCTGTGGGCTGAATGTGATGTCTCCTCGTTAACTCATTAGCTTTACCTTTATGTCAACTGCCCATAGTTACAGGGCATAGAGCTACTTGCAGTTTGCACTAAGTACAGCACACCAACCTGTATTCGCTACACACGCAATTCGGCAATTTCCACGATGGTGATGGCGTCTACTATACCTATATCCTGTTGGCTGATAGTGTTGAGGTTTCGCCAGTCGCCACCATATCCTTGCTGAGCCCAGCTTATTTATTAAAGCGGACGGTAAATACGGGTCAGTCGGGATTGCTGCCGGCACCATGGACTGTAACAGCGTGGATCGTGGTGCTCGCCGACCCCCGCTGCTCGCCGGCTGTTGTTCTGTAGGGCTGTATTGGCGCCGGGCCTGAGCCTGGCCTGATGGGACTATAGACCGTGACATTTTAAAATGACGCCGGGCCTGAGCCTGGCATTTAAAGCGACGCCGGGCCTGAGCCTGGCCTGGTGGCGTCATGGACCTTGACATTTAAAATGACGCCAAGCTTGAGTCTGGCATTTAAAATGACGCCGGGCCTGAGCCTGGCATTTACAATGACGTCGGGCCTGAACCTGGCATTTACAATGACGTCGGGGCTGAGCCTGGCATTTACAATGACGTCGGGCCTGAACCTGGCATTTACAATGACGTCGGGCCTGAGCCTGGCATTTGCAATGACGTCGGGCCTGAGCCTGGCATTTACAACGACGTCGGGCCTGAGCCTGGCATTTACAATGACGTCGGGCCTGAGCCTGGCATTTACAATGACGTCGGGCCTGAGCCTGGCATTTACAATGACGTCGGGCCTGAGCCTGGCATTTACAATAATGTCGGTCCTGAGCCTGGCCTGGCGGCGTCACCGTGGCATCTATAATTGAATTCACGTCCTTGATTCTGTGAGCGGTATTGATGCCGTTTCTGAATCAGGCAACGCCATAGATGGTGGTATATACTGCACGTCTGTGGTTTTGTTGAGTTGTATTGACGTTTCTTCTGAAACTGGTGCCGACGGGGACCGGGTTGGTCCTGCGGGGTGTAATAACTCGCCATCTACGATTATATGACATCGTATCGGCCGTCGGCTCTGAAGTTCGCCACACGATGAGTCGTGACCGCCCTACCAGTTGTTTTAGCTCGCCAACTGCGTCTCTATGTGGCAGTGTATTGATGTCAGTTTCGAGGCTGGCCGCGTCATGAGCCGCATTGCGCCAGCTGGGGCTCAGTGTGGGCACCGTGTTGACAATGGTGCCGGCTGGTGGGCGGCCGTGGGGCGGGCTGTGGTGGCCGCCCACTGCAGGCAGGCGCGGTCAGCCGCCATCTGGAAAATGTTGGGTCAGCTCAAGGGTCAGCTGATAATTCGACGTTCGCCGAATAAGCAGCGATCGGATATGACATTGACAGTTTGTATATTTCCGGCGTGTTTTGATTTGCCTCTAGATGTGGTGTACGGGGCTTCCTTGATACGCTAATTCCGAAAATGCATCTTTACGGGGTGGTATTTTTTTGTTCTTTGCGTGCTATACGGCTTGTGACTTTCCAATAACATATTGTCAAGTCTCAATATGCCTCAATATTGATAACACGGTGCCTTTCCAATGTGCCGATTCCTTAAAATGTACCTCCTTGGGCATAGTATTTCGCTGGTTGTTTTTGAGTTACACGCCTCGACACACCTTATTATACCAATGTCCTGCTAGAATATTACCAAGGCATTTAACTCGGAAACAACGAAAATAACACATTAAATAGGTACAGTCTCAAAAGTCAAAATCAGTGCATTTAGCACGCCCAGTGTATGAATATTGAGCAAATTAAGACACACTTTAAATATGTTGTTCGAATGTTACCAGGCGTATAACACGCAAACAACAAATATCACCCCGTAAAGATGCATTTCGGAATCAACTCATCAAGAAGTTTCCATATACCAAGTATGAGACAAATCAAAGCACCCCGGAAGATCACACTGCCAGTGTGATATCTGGTGCTGCTAACTTGACAAACGTCCCATTGAATCCAATCCGATCTCCCGTAGGCTTAACCTATCCGATCTCTCATAGGCTTAACACATCCGACATCCCATCGAATTATTACATTTTAAGGACGAACGTTCAGCCGATAAAATTGATATCTATGAAACGAATAAGAAATATTTGCAAATATTATTTTCAGTGTTTTATAGATATATTACAAGCTTTGCTCAAACTGGACGATTTTTGCTTACACATCACAAGCTGACGACATGCCCCCCCATAGGGGCGCGATGTTGACTGAAGGCTGTGGATGGCGTTACCTAGTATTCTATGACCGTGGCCTGCAGCGCGCCGGGTGTTGGTCCGGTGCCGGGCGCGGCGCGGCGCGGATGTCCATTGCTGTGTGTGGACCCGTTACCCGAGGAGGGCGGGGCGGGGCGGCAGTGTAGTGCGCAGTACTGTTTGTGAATATGGCACCGGCATGCGCCGCTGAAATCGAGTGCCTCCGCCCCTTCCCTCCCCCGTGGCCCCTTCCCTCCCCCGGCTGGTGCTGACCGTGTAAAACTACGTTTGTTGCCCGCCCCCCCCCCGGTTGGTGGTGCTGTTGGTGGTGACTGGTGACCGTGACGGAGCCGGCAGCCGCCGTCCGTCACTGCTCGGCTCCACTGATGTTGGCGATCAGTCAAGGCCGGCACTGAAAGAGTTAACATAACAACAGGAGTCTGCTGCGATATTTTACAGTTGTTGGGATCATGATATCACGGAAAGTTATGCCACATAAGAACTTTAAGGGAAAGTTTATGGAATCCCGAAAGAGAATCGAGAGTTTTTTCTTTGTATTTTCGGTCGGGCTATCTGGGTGATACATTGCGCAGCTGCATACGTTACTGACTCATCGCGGAATCACTTTTTGCTGATGCCATCCTGTCCTTGATGGCAGGGTGAAGGTCATATCTGAACCATCAGCTGATGTGAGACTCACTGGGCCCTAGTGCTAACTTAGCATTAGGTTTGAGTTGGGGGTCAGCCAAATTGGAGGGGCCATGTCCCATGATAACATTACATTATTATTATAGCCACATGAACCATGTTTCTTCTAAAATATATTTACTTTTTAAACTGGGGTAATAATATGACCGAACAAGCTGGAGTTCCCTAAAACCTAAAGCATTGACGAAATGGGATATATTAGGTAAGGCACCTCAAGGCGCTGGTTAGCTGTTGGATACAAATGCTTCAAGGTAATGCTAACATTTCTACTTCTATGTAGGATTGTGTCTAGAGGACGCCATAAGATATCAGCGAGTACTGCACATTGCGATTTTTGCCACTCAGAGCTTCAGAGCTACCTCATTCTCTATGCAGGTCAGATCTGCAGCTCTCCTGGCTTGAATGCCTTATGACGTCGCACGATCTTAGTCCATTGTGATTGAGGTATCTGTCCGACTCGTCTGTGTCATGTTTGTTTCTATCTACGCTGTCTGCACATCGAGCTACTTTGGCTCGCGGCACTCCTGGCTTACGTAAGGGGTCGTAGTGCAAACTGCCACGGTTCTATTGCCGATCAGACTCCGTGGATCAGAAAGCAGGCGGCGATGTTTAACACCCTGTCAGATACAAAGTAGTGAGTGGCGTGGAGGAAACCTATGCGACAGGACAATTACTGTCCCTGGCTTGATATTGACGCCTGACGATGCTAGGCTCCAGGATCAACGAGTTCAATATATTCAGATAAAATGTATCACTTAAAATGGATTAATTCCAAGTATGCTTCATCGTCGTCCAATTCACGATCGCCTGTGGTGGTTAGTTTATAGCGCAGCCGTTCTTGGATTCATGGAATCATCCAACAAGGCGATGGAAAGCTCCAAGATACCAACCAAAAGTCCCACACTGAATTTTACCTAGAGCTATGGGTCCTTTGAATGCCTCGACAAATTATAAGAAAATGTAACGATGTCTCACCATCATATGGCTCCTGTATTCGAGGATGTTTTTTATCTTGGCGCATGTGTGTATACAACTGTTAATTGTAAGACGTCAGTGCCACATTCTGACACTCATGACCTTCGCACTAACAGCACAGGCACTTTCCGTCTTTAAACGGCAGAGCAGCTGTTTCTGACGCCACATCCGGTAGCATTGTTCCATTTGCACCTCCGCCGCTGTGACGGAGACCGCCGGGCTAACGAACATCCGCCGATTCTATCCAGCCATGTCCGTGGCCCTACTGACACCAGTTACAGCCCGGGGACGATACTGGCCAGCCATGTCCGTGGCCCCTACTGACAGCAGTTACGCCCGGAGAACCGCCGGCTCGCCGATACTGTCCAGCCATGTCCGTGGCCCTACTGACACCAGCTACAGCCCGGAGACCGCCGGGCTCGCCGACACTGTCCAGCCATGTCCGTGGCCTTACTGACACCAGTTACAGCCATGTCCGTGGCCCTACTGACACCAGCTGCAGTGGCAGCTAATGGGGATAGTGTCGTTGTTGTTCTCGACTAATGTCCGCCGCTCGTTTGTCGTGCATTGGCGGCCGAGCTGCGGCCTGCCACTGAGGCTGTTATGTGAGCGGCTTTGTAGAATGGTACGGCGCGTTTCTTTTGTAATTTATGACGGTGAGCCGGCTGGTCGTATATCTTTGTCCTGAATTCTGGGAAACTGGTGTGCGCCCCGCCTATAATTCAGTCCTGGAGTCCAAACACAAGGCTGACTTGCATAAAAATTGCCAATAACCCGTTTCATCATTTTCCTGTCGACGGTGGGGCTTTTACTGAATAACGATTGACTTCTTGAGAAAACGAGTCTAATAAAATCTCAGAATATCATATTATGGGCTCATATTCTGCTTTGAGTAGTCTTCTTTGAACAACTCGTTCGGTAACGGAAGACCTTCAAACCACACCATGACTTATGTGTGTCTGGCCTCAGTAACAGGAAATGCCTGTCTGACTGCCTCTGCCTCTGTCTCTGTCCCTTTATCTGTCTCTATCCCTCATCTGTCCTTGCATCTGTCTACGCCTCCACCTCCGCATCCACTTCTGTTTCTGTCTCTCATAAGTCTCATATGTCTACCCCAGGCTCTGTTTTTGCCTTCGCCTTCGCCTCTGCCTCCGTTTCTAGTATACCATTCTGTATTATTTCCGCCATCAACTCACAATCTTCCTCTTTTTCCGTCTGCCGACGGCCAGACCATCACTGAGATGCCCGACAATTCTCACTCCATCCGATGGCCTAGTGGCTTCATCGCGTCGGCTTTCAGCACATTTGTTATATGACGATGCTTTTAGCAGTGCCAACACGTTTCTCAGCCACTCCGTCTTCGCTCCGTCACCGGAACGCCAGCGCTGCTCTATCTGTCGGCCGCGACTGGCCTGCAGCGGCCGCCGAAACAGCGAATGCTGCTGCCGTTAGGTAGGGGGAGGGGATGGGAGGGCAGTTTGTCGACATGGCGCCGAGCCCCCGCATTAAACGGAGTATGCTCAGCATGGGTGTGATTTGCACTGCGGGGCTGGGTGGTGGTCGCAGTGGACCACACTGCGGGGCTGGGTGGTGTTCGCAGTGGGCCACACTGCGGGGCTGGGTGGTGTTCGCAGTGGACCACACTGCGGGGCTGGGTGGTGTTCGCAGTGGACCACACTGCGGGGCTGGGTGGTGTTCGCAGTGGACCACACTGCGGGGCTGGGTGGTGGTCGCAGTGGACCACACAGCTGTATGGTTCGCCCGGGCCACGGCGATCATCTGCGTGCTGCTCCCGCTGCTGTAGCCAGCTGCCGAACGTCTGCTTTATATCTGAAAATGTCACGTGCTCGTTAAGGACGTGCTGCTGTCGGCTGAGGGTATGGCCACCAGCTGCACCAGGGGTGGGGCATAATCGGATCGCCCTGGACCAGCAGTGTCCCAAAATGTGTCGATTTGGGTGGGAGATGACACCCAACTGTGATTAACTTTCCACTCTCATTCTCCATTTTAGGAATGAATTTTTCCACTCCCAAATTATGAATCGTAATATTGATTTCCATATCAATAAATATTGACTAAAAATACATGATTTATATGATAACCACTGTTTTTCATATTCAAAACAGTAATCAACATAGCACCATTTTCTACATCATTTTTCACTCTCATGGTCTTTTAGGGCTCGAAAATTTCCACTCTGACGCCCAAGCCAAAATAGAATCTTGGGACACTGTGGACCAGTGTTCGAGACAACTTCACATTTAGTTTAAGAATTCGAGTTAGCTTTGTGTACCTATAGTTTGTTTGTGAGGTGTTTACTGTGTACTGCATGTCAATTTCGGTTTCATGCTCATATTGTCAGTGTTAACAGCGTGAGCTGACGTAAATATGGGACCGAGCGTGTTTTCCCCGTAGAAGTTAATTCCATCATTTTATAGCCAGGCATTTCATCCCTAACGGGTATCATTACATTGACAAAGAGCCCGGGGTCCCAGACACAATTTGCGCTAGCTAGCATTCTAGGAGTATGCAGTGGGACGTTTTATTTCATTGGTATTTTGCACTGGCTTTGTCTGACGCTTGCCATTTTCTTATATCTTAGCGCATGGTTGCCAACGTCGTCATAGCAGGGTTATGTGGTCTGGTTCTTTGATTTACTTAAAACTGAAACACTGTCCCCGCCAGAAAACCACTTGCACATACCGACCGTGCCTCAATTTAGTTTTAAAATAGCTTTCTGTCCGGTCCAGAGCTTGTATGGAATATAATTCTGATTCATCCTTAGGATCCGTTTGGCTGTAGCGATTCGCCACAATGCCTTTGAACTGCCGTTAAGAGATAATTGATTTGTCACAAGGTAGAAATCCACAATTTTAAGTTACATGTTTGCTTCTGTAAAGTCGCGTGATTACAAAAAATGACATCTACTTAAATCCACCATATCACGTGCTTTGACTTCCGTGCGATAAATGTGGTGTCTATTTTTCCATTGCACCTCCATACTAAAAATAAATGTGTCAACCGAACTGAAAAAACTTTGATCGCCTGAACTATTGCTAATTTACGTCACGACTAATAAGAGAGCAAAATGTTAAATTACGTAAATATATTGCTTAAATATTTATGAAATCCTGATACCTCGGAGGGATTTTATATTATATTGACACCCTAAAAATATTTTAAATTAATTTGCTCTCCATCCAAATAATAAACAGTGGGTTACTGTAACTTGCCATGCCATTACGTTAAATTGTAATTTGGTGGATTTTCGTTTTTTTTTCATTTTTTGACCGATTTCAATGCGTTTTTTCGATAAAAATTTAGGAATCGAAATTGAAGGCTATGTGAAAACACATCGGCATCACATAGTGTATTGACGTTATCGACAGTGTCGCAAGGTACAAACACGCATTTACGTGCAAATTCACGTGATTTTTCTGCAATTTTGACCAATTTTAAGTCACCTTTTAAATTTAAAATGAAAGAGGTGAAACAATACCGAAATAACATAGGATGCTTTTGCTGGCACCATCGTTGGTGCTGCAAGCTACAAACACGCATTTACGTGCAAATTTAGTTGATGATTCTCGTTTTGTGCAATTTGGACCGATTTCTNATTCAACAAGTAAGTAAAAGAGTCAAAAATGGATGTTTTTATCCCCTACCGGTGCCGTTTGCACCCCTTGGGGTCAAAACTGCAAAATCACTTAGATCTAGTAGGAATATACGTGTTCTGAAAGTTTAGGACCGCTAGTGCCAACCGTTCGACCCGACAAGACGCCTAGATATCCCGTCTGGACAGACCGACGAACAAACAGGCTGGCCAGTACTTTTCTGAGCGACCCCCCAGTGGAAATTTTCGAACCTCAGAAAAGCTACGCTTTTCTTCATTCTTCGATTTTCAAGTTTTATGACGTCATCAGATTGCGTGTTTTGCACTTCGTGACGTGTTTCCGTCCGGGAATTTCACTCTTACAGATAGAACTCGACATTAGTAGGGCGAAAAACACAAATCAGCATTGCCATTGCAATCGTAACTGTAATCACGAAGTGTAAAACTCTGAAATTGCTGACGCCATAAAAGCTTCCACATGGGTTTAGATCCTATAGAACTGATGTGTTGACGCCTACAGTGCTGGTGATATCCCAACTAAATTGTATGTGTTTCACCAATTCAGTTCAACTATCCTTAAAATGGCTAAGCAGCCTCAAATTCGACTAGAAAGCAATTATAACTAGATACCTACCTATAAATGTAAATAGTTTAATAATCTAATGAATACTTTTGACCTTCCACATTAATGTGATAGTTTTGCAACGACTTTATTAAATAGAAAACTGTTAACAGAAGATATAGATCTTCATAAAAGTAGGGAACGACGCCCCTCCTCGAAAAGTTGGGGGCTGCCCCCACTCCCACCCCCCCACCCCACCCTCCCCCGGTTCCTGCGTCCTTAGCGGCCTGTTACGCCCTTTCCGTACTCCGCACCAGCCTTTCCGTGGTGTTACCAGTTTTTATTCCGATCGCGCGTGAATGAATATAAATTATAGAGAAGTTTGCATTGGTTTCCATTCGTTTGCATGAATCATTATGCAAAATCGCGGTCGTTTATTCATGTCAGCCTATCCCAGAAAAATCACTGGATGAACAATGTGATTTTCGTTTGCAAATAAAGCTAATGTATTCATGTAAACTATGACGTCTGGGCTGTACTGGACCTCCTGCCTATTCAATACGAGACCCGGTATGTATTCAAGTAAATAACATATTTATGTAAAGAAAGGGCTGTAAAAGAAGATATATATATATATATATATATATTGTGTGTGTGTGTGTGTGTGTGTGTGTGTGGTGTGGTGTGTGTGTGTGTGTTTGTGGTGTGTGTGTTGTGTGTGTGTGTGTGGTGTGCTTGTTGTGTGTGTGTGTGTGGTGTGTGTGTGTGTGTGGTGTGTGTGTGTGTGTGGTGTGTTGTGTTGTGTGTGTGTGTGTGTGGTGTGTGGTGTGTGTGTGTGTGGTGTGTGTGTGTGTGTGGTGTGTGTGTGTGTGTGTGTGTGTGTGTGTGTGTGTGGTGTGGTGTGTGTGTGTTGTGGTGTGTGTGTGTGTGTTGTGTGTGTGTTGTGTGGTGTGGTTGGTGTTGTGTGGTGTGTGTGTGTGTGTGTGTGTGTGTGTGTGTGTGTGTGTGTGTGGTGTTGTGTGTGGTGTGTGTGTGTGTGTGTGTGTGTGTGTGGTGTGTGTGTGTGTGGTGTGGTGTGTGTGTGTGTGTGCTGTGTGGTGTGTGGTGTGTGTGTGTGTGTGTGTGTGTGTGTGTGTGTGTGTGTGTGTGTGGTGTGTTGTGTGGTGTTGGTGCTGTGTGTGTGTGTGTGTGTGGTGTGTGTTGTGTGTGTGTGTGTTGGTGTGTTGTGTGTGTTGTGTGTGTGTGTGTTGTGTGTGTGTTGTGTGTTTGTGTGTGTGTGTGTGTGTGTGTGTGTGTTGTGTGTGTGTGTGTGTGTGTTTGTGTGTGTGGTGTGTGTGTGGTGTGTGTGGTGTGTGTGTGTGTGTGTGTGGTGTGTGTGTGTGGGTGTGTGTGTTGTGTGTGTGTGTGTGTGGTGTTGTGTGTGTGTGTGTGTGTGTGTGTGTGGTGTGTGTGTGTGTGTGTGTGTGGTGTGTGTTGTGGTGTGTGTGTTGTGTGTGGTGGTGTGTGTGGTGTGTGTTGTTGTATTATTTGTATTGTTATTAACAATTAAAACATCTCCATTGTAAAATGGTTATTCGGAGTGGTCGGGTCAGGGGTTAAGAGATAGACATGTTAAAAAGACCTCGGTTATACAGCAATACAATAAAAGATTCAATGAATATAAAAGAACCATTAACTATATAACAACCAACTTATAAAACAGCACACCACCACACACGCAGTCATACACTCATCATCGCTTCACACAACTAAAGGTTCTGAACTGCGCGTTAAAAAGCTCCAGGATGAGTTGCGAATCTCCTAAATATATATAATATATATATATTATATATATATATTATATAATTTAGCATATATATTAAAATATAATGAAAATATACATATACTAAAAAATATAAGAATATATTACTAAATATATATATTAAAAGGTCTGTTTTAATGCATGCTGGCTGGTTATCTTTAGAAAGCATGGTTGGGCGTAAATTGACCTTAGTTGTTGGCGCGCCCCAAAACCCCAATAAGCAAACAAACATGATTATAATGTTGTGGTACTGCTTGGTCATGAAATCTTGCAAATTGTTTATCATTCTTGGTCTTGTATCTAGTTAGATGGCGGATCAGAGAAAGAGAGAGAGAGAAAGAGGAGAAGAGAGGGGAATGCCCCCCCCCAGAGGAAATGCCCCCCCCAGGGGCAATGCCCAAACAACAAGTCCTGAAATCGGCGCAAAATTGACGCATTTCCTGATATAGAAGAACATCTTTAGATGTTCATCTTTATTTGCTCTTTAGTTTAATTTTTAAGAACATCTTTAGTTGCTTAGAAGTAGCCTTTGCTAAGGAAAGTATATTTTAAATCAGTTATCAATGCACAAGCAAACGATATCCGATGAGTTTTCAGAATTGTGTGATATTTTTGGGGATTTGGCTAGTAAGGTATGCTCCACCTATGCTAGTAAGGACCCGGTTTGGGTCGCCAGGCTGCGTATTTATTTTCCCGTGACCAATTTCAGACCAACCGCATTGACTGTCTGCATAATTTATGTTTCGCTGTCTAAACGTCTCGCATAATCGCCCATCACATCATGTTTGCTCTCATGCATTCTTTGAGTGTATTCAGATATACGACTGTCGCCGGCAGTTTCTCAATAAGAAATGACCAGCGTCGGGGTCACGTAGTACGGCGAGTCTGCATGGTTATTGCCTCGGTCTGCATGGCTATTGCCCTGCGCGATTCATTGACCGATAACGCGCATGGCTATGTTGGTATTGTACCATAAGATATTGGATGCTGTCATTGATGCAATCCAGTTACGACCAAGGGAACAAGGCTTGAGTTGTAAAACACGTATGGCATACAAAACTAGAATAGGACGTTTCCGAATAAAGTTTGTTTACAATGCGTTTGCTAAGGCAGTTGATATTGATCCGATGTACTTCACCATCACAGTAGGTATCACATCTATGTGTGATAAATCCGGTAGCAGTTGCTACGGGCCACTGAATTCAATCAGCTCGCGCCTGCACAGATATTGCCATTTCCGAGGGAAGATTCGCTAGGCTCCGAAGCTGACTCGGAATGAGAGTCCCCCTGGACTCATGAGCGTGTGCTTCTCCACCGCTACCGAGTGTCATGAGGGACAACTGTCGCCGAGGTGTTCTCTGCTCTGATTGGACGGCCCGGGGTGAAGCGAGACCGGCAGCTGGTGTTATCGGAGAGCTCTGGCTGGACTATTGCTGCTCGGCGCGCACCCATGCAGATTGAAGTGAACCGGCGCTCTGAGAGCAGTGATGAACGAGCTGCGGATCGTTGTTGGAGCGGTGCCGGGAGGTGTGAAGCGGAGCGTGGCTGGAGGGCTGTCGAGCAAGTGAGACGTGCAGCGGGGTTTGAGCGTTAACGTACGAACGAGACGTGAGACGTTGGTCGCGGTTTGAGCGTCGTTGGAGCAAGTGAGATGTGGGTCGCTGTATACACACTCCCGGGACAAGTTATCCTAGATCGCAGTTCAAGCCGTTCGCCAGCGAGTGAGACGTGCGTCGACGGAAGTGTATACGATTCCTGGGACAAGTTAGCCGTTGACCGTAGTTAAAACATTGCCGAAGCGAGTGAGCCGTCGTTGGTGATCGGTGCCGGGTTCGGCGGACTGCGACTGAGATTGAACTGTGTGGGGCGTGGCGGCCGCCGGACGGCTGGTGGGCGGCCGCCGGCTTGTCGTCAGACTGCAACACGCCGGCGGTGGAGATGTCAAGAGCTGTGGCCGCCGGGCCGGCCGGCTGGTCAGGGGGCGGCCGGGGCTGTCGTCAACGGAAACACGCCGGCGGTGGAGAGGGGGACGTCAGAGAGCTGTGGCCGCCGCCGGCCGGCTGGTCAGGGGGTCCGGCCGGGGCTGTCGTCAACTGAAACACGTCGTAAAGAAGCCGTCACAGCACGTAAACAGGCCCTTGTGAAGAGCGACGACTCCCAGCGGTCGATGGAGGGTGTGTTTGGGCAGTGTGAGCAGTAGTCGGGCGAAAACAGGCGTGTCTGCTGGCGAGAGATTTGTGGTGGTATCGGTATCAGTGGAAGACGATGTCGCTATTCACCCGAGGACAAATGTGGAGATCACAAATTTGCTTCAGAACTCTGAAATCCTTTTAATACATGGTATGCAATATCACATATATTTTGTCTTGATCCTTCGGAAATGTGGGAGCTTTCGCGGGAAGCTTACGCTCTATTTCGCAGAGCGCCAATATGAGCTCTTCAGAAAATTTGCAGCGAGTGGTCGTTCCATTTGCTGGGCTTTGCTGGCGAGTGACGGGGACGTCAGAGGCAGGCTTAATGCGCCGATCTGACGAGCAGGCTTTAATTCGCCGATCGCTCGTGCTCGACTCCGCTGGACGGGAGCGTTATTGCCGGCCGGAGTGTGCAGGAGCGAGTGACGCAGCTGTCCTCACACACACACATACACACGGTACACGGACGGCCCTGACGCGATGAGAGCAGCCAACTCAGCAGTGGTCCTGATAAGATGAGAGCAGCCAGCTCAGCACTGGGTCCAGTTCAGTAGTGAGTGGATCAGCTGCTCGCTGTGAGCCAATCAGCCGGACTGGACTACCCCGCAGGCAACATTGCACTCTGCGGAATATACTGTGCGCTGATAATGCCAGTATTAGCACGAGTAGATGGGCGGAGCTGACCTGATCTGGGAGCGAACGCAATGTAACAATAATGGGTTGTTGGGACGCGTTATACCTATGCATTCTTTGTCAACATCCACCTCTACATTGGGCTATATAAAGAACGGGGATGCCAATCACCTGCTCATGCGATTTCAGCTTCTCTGGCAAATAATCACAAAGCCGCGACTTTACCGTACTGTTGTCTGTTACCTGCGATGTGTATCGGAACTCTGTGCTTCTGCCGCCGGGGGTCTCAGTGGCTCTGGCCGGTCGCCCCGGGACACTGCTCTGTATGTCTCTGCCGCCCCGGGACACCGACATCCCACCGCCGGGGGTCTCAGTGTGCTCTGGCCGGTCGCCCCGGGACACTGCTCTGTATGTCTGCCGCCCCGGGACCTACGGTCCGGAAATGCAATTGTCGTGAGTGGTCTACACACACGCACGGAACCAATCGGTTGGCGCAGGCGGGTGGCGGCCTGCAGATGCTTTGTCAGTACCAATGGGGTTGGGGACAGTTGTGGGCTATTACGCATGACAAATATATGTCTGTATTTGTCTCGTTGTTTTCGATATACGTCTCGCACACATCTAAGACCGCCTTCGTCCTTAGAGTTCCTCTTAACTTCTTGTATTTTGTAACATTCTCGATTTGTTTTGTGACGTCAGGACCCTAGTGGTTTGTGACAGCACTGTTAACGCTTATGCGACTGTTACGCTTGTGTGATTTCACATGATTAAAGCCATTGCACAACGGCCATTGTAAAGTACCCACCTCTCCATCTTCTTGCAACTGAACTCTGCAGACACAAATTCATCAGAAGTTCGCCAGACGTGTGCAACAACCGACGCCCAAGCTTGGGTAGGTTCTGGGAGGCTGCCTTTTCAAACTCAGGTTCTAAACCGTTGAATTTCGGAACCTTGTATCACAGGCTAAATGTCTACTCATTAACCTTCACACATTGAGTGATCCCACTATTACTCTGACTAAAAACAGAACGTTCGTATGTGACACGTCAGTCACACTTGGCGATCCATTGCTCGGCAATGGCGAGAGCTGCGGTGACGATTTTTTTTCACACAAAATCAAAAGTGTTCACCCATTGTCTGTGGTAAAGTTTGCAGCACGTGCGACGTCTGTTGCGCTTGTGAGAGGCGCATCTTTGGGTTTTTCGGGCTGCGGCCGCTGCTGTCAGAAAATGCACGTGCGCTGGCGGACTTTCAGAATTTCGAGCGATTGGGAGTCAACAAAGCAAAAGCTGTCAACTGAGAAAATTAGCTTCCAACTCAGGGAGGATCCCAAATCTTCATGCATTTTACGATGAGGGATCCAATATCTTCATGTATTTTATGCCGAGGGATCCACTGTGATCACCAGACTTGTATACGATTCAACTCTGATTGAGTCGCGACTCATGAATCAAGCAGTTTCTGCGACTCAACGCATTGAGTCCGCTCTTTTTTTTAGGTACTTGGCTTTGAGTCGTGGATTGAATCGATTGAGCTCATGTAAAGCCCATGATTGAGTCGACGACAAATATTTAGAGAGCTGACTGAGTCGGGTTCGCGACTCAATCAACACGCATATTAAGTTCAAAAAGAGCCTTCAAAACTTCGTTTTTAACCAAGTGGTAATATCCATCAACAATTTCAACATATGAATACCGAATGCAGATCAATATTAAATCACTTCTCAGTTCTAAGTTGCAATATATTCATCAGTTTGAGTTGGGAATTGAGTCGTTATATGATTCAAATGATTGAGTCGGGATAATCAATGGCTCAAAGTCACTGTTGAATCGATAAGAGTCGCAAAGCCGCCGGTTCAAAAGTTTTTGATTGAAATCGAATGCAACTGAATGTCTTGATTGGTCATGATTGCATCAACTAAGTAGATTTTGAGTCGTGATTGAATCGTTCGAAAAATAATGAATCGTATACAAGTCTGGTGATCACATATCCAACTTCGGGATCCAGGCACATGTCTGTTGTGCAAATACTCAAAAATCAAATATCTCACCAAAACTGTTTACAGTAATTTCTTTACAATTTTGTCAACAGAGCCTGCTTGTTAAAACGTGTAATTTGTACGCGACGAAATAGCCGACTGCACTGCGCGGAGGCTCCAGGGCCGTCCGAACAGCGCGACGGTCGAGTGAGAACGGATAGTTGGGTCAAACAGAGAGGGAGACATGGTGACAGGGGTTTAAATACGGAAATGGGGCCACGAGAAGGGTCGAGAGGGGAGGCTATGCGAACGGAACTAGGCAGACAGGGGTGCGTTTAGAATACGATGAAAAGCACCTGTCAGCGCGACGCAGCGCGCTGTGAACCTACTCAGGTGCCCTGGCAGGACGCGGCGCAGCGCACTGCTAAGACGGCGTGGCTGGCCGCCCGCGCGCTCCCGGCAACGCCCGAGTACATTAGCACCCGACCTGATGTGTTTTCGATAACAGCGTCCGGGCCGCGGCTCAGCACACGCACAGGTGGGCCCCGGAAAGGGTACCCCTGCGTCTCACAGCGCCGGCCTGGCGACCCGGCCGCGCCGCCGACCCGGCCTGCCGTGCTGGTGGCGGGTGGCGGAAGACAGACAGAGACAGAGGAGACCTCACGGCGGTCACAGTCAGTGTCTTATCGCAAAGAGCATTACAGTCAGGTAATGTTAAATTATGCTAATTTTTTGTATGGCTTACATGTTATTATCCGCTTAGAAATAGAACCACTGCTTGAAGGTAAGAGCAACATCGCACTTATATGTCCACTTATATTCCTGTTCATAGATGTCACTAGTAGTAAGCGCCTGAAGTTATGCTGTACCGCATAGCTTGGAGCCGTGAACTGGTGACTGTGCATTGGAGGGAGGGGGGTTACCAATAATTTTGGTCATCATAAGGAGGTAACCATGCCCTGAGGTGACGCTGAGAAGCACTGATCTAGGTAAGCAGCGCTGATTGACGTGCCATGCCCTGAGGTGACGCTTGAGGAGCACTGATCTAGGTTAAGCAGCGCTGATGAACGTGCCATGCCCTAGGTGGAACGGCCCTGAGAAGCAACATGATCTAGGTAAGCAGCGCTGAATTGACGTGCCCGTGCCCTGAAGTGACGTCTGAGAAGCACTGATTCCTAGGTAAGCAGCGCTGTTGACGTGCCATGCCCTGAGGTGACGCTGAGGAGACTGTCTAGGTAAGCAGCGCTGATTGACGTGCCATGCCCTGAGGGTGACGCCTGAGAAGGCCACTGATCTAGGTAGCAAGCGCTGATTTGACCGGTGCCTGCCCTGAGGTGAACGGCTGAGAGCAACTGATCTAGGTAAGCAAGCGCTGATGACGTGCCATGCCCTGAGGTGAAAGCTGAGGAGCACTGATCTTAGTAAGCGCGCTGATTGATCGTGCCATTGCCCTGAGGTGACGCCTGAGAAGCACTGATCTAGGTAAGCAGCGCTTGATTGACGTGCCGTTGCCCCTGAGGTGGACGCTGAGAAGCACTGATCTAAGGTAGCCAGCGCTGATTGACGTGCCGTGCCCTGAGGTGACGCCTGAGAAGCACTGATCTGGTAAGCAAGCGCTGATGTGAGTGCCATGCCCTGAGGTGACGCTGAGGGAAAGCAACCACTGATCTAAGGTAAGCACGCTGAATTTGACGTGCCATGCCCTGAGGTGACGCTGAGGAGCCTGAATGCTAGTAAATGTCAGCGCTGATTGACGTGGCCATGCCTGAGGTGAACGCTGAGGAGCACTTGATCTAGGTAGCAGCGCTGAATGTGACGTGCCGTGCCCTGAGGTGGCGCTGAAGAAGCACTGAATTAGTAGCAGCGCTGATTGAGTGCCCATGCCTGGTTGACGCTGAGAACACTGATCTAGTAGCAGCGTCTGATTGACCGTGCCGTCCCTGAGTGGACGCTGAGAAGCAACTGAAGTCTAGGTACAAGCGCTGATGACGTGCCATGCCCTGAGGTGACGCTGAGAGCACTCGATCTAGGTAAGCAGCGTGATTGACGTTGCCATGCCTGAAGGTGACGCTGAGCGAGCACTGATCTAGCGTAAGCAGCGCTGATTGACAGTGCCATGTCCCTGAGGTGACGCTGAGAAGCCCTGTCTAGGTAAGCAGCCTGATTGACGTGCCGGGTCCTGAGGTGACCGCTGAGGAGCACTGTATCTCTGGGTAGCAGGCGGCTGATTGAACGTGCCGTTGTCCTGAGGTGACGCTGAGAAGCACTGATTCCCTAGGTAAGCAAGCGCTGATTGACGTGCCATGCCCTGAGGTACCGCTGAGAGAGCCCACTGATCTAAGGTAAGCAGCCGCTGATTGACGTGCATGCCCTGAGGTGAACGCTTGAGTAAGCACTGATTAGGTGAAGCAGCTGCTGATTGACGTGCCAGTGTCCTGAGGTGTGGACGCTGAGAACACCTGATCTAGGTAAGCAGCGCTGATTGGACGAGCCCGTGTCCTGAGGTGACGCTGAAGAAGCCATGAATCAGGTAAGTCAGCGCTGATTGAGTGCAATGCCTGAGGTGAAAGCTGAGAGCACTGAATCAGGTAAGCAGCGCTGATTGAAACGTGCCAATGCCCTAGGTGACGCTTGAGGACACTGAATCTAGGTAAGCAAGCGCTGATATGACCGTGGCCATGCCCTGAGGTGCGGCTGAGAAGCAACTGATTCTAGGTTAATTGACAGCGCTGGTTGAGCGTGCCGTGCCCTGAGGTGACCTGGAAGCACTGATGCTAGGTAAGCAGCGCTGAATTGACGTGCCGTGTCCTGGGGTGACGGCTGAGAAGCACTGATCTTAGGTAAGCAGCGGCTGGATTGGACCGAGCCGTGTCCTGCAGTGTGAACGCTGAGAAGCCTGATCTAGGTAAGCAGCGCTGATTGACGTGCCATGCCCTGAGGTGACGCTTGAGGAGCACTGATCTAGGTAAGCAGCCGCTGATTGACGTGCGTCCCTGAGGTGACGCTGAGAAGCACTGATTCTAGGTAAGCAGCGCTGATTGACGTGCCGGTGCCCTGAGTACGCTGAGAAGGCAACTTGATCTAAGGAAAGCCAGCGCTGATTGACGTGCCATGCCTGAGGTGACGCTGAGAAAGCACTGATTGCTAGGTAAGCAGCGCTGATTGACGTGCATGCCCTGAGGTGACGCTGAAGAAGCACTGATCTAGGTAAGCAGCCGCTGATTGACCGTGCCATGCCTGAGGTGACGCTGAGGGGAGCACTGATCTTAGGGTAAAGCATGCGACTGAATTGACGTGCGGTTTGGTCGTTCGCAGGTGCGCATGCCGCCCTAATGACCGGTGTGTCGGAGAAGCTGAACCAGGGCGCCAAGACGTTCGGCAGCTTCCTCTCCTCGGCCCTCAACAAGGCCGGCAAAACCGTCTCAGAGGCCAGCAGCAAGATCAAAAAGTCGGTCGCCGAAACCGTACGTATGACTTGTCTGCCGGTGTGTTGTGGCGTTGTGTCACCCAAGTCGCTCTTCTCTATTTCATACCACCGTCTCCCCGTCTCCGTCTCGTCTCCGTCTGTCTCCGTCTCCGTCTCCGTCTCCGTCTCCGTCTCCGTCTCCGTCTCCGTCTCCGTCTCCGTCTCCGACTCCATCGCCATCGCCATCGCCATCGCCATCGCCATCCCCATCCCCATCCCCATCCCCATCCCCATCCCCATTCCCATCCCCATCCCCATCCCCATCGCCATCGCCATCGCCATCGCCATCGCCATCGCCATCCCCATCCCGTCTCTGTCTCTGTCTCTGTCTCTGTCTCCGTGCCCGTTCCGGCCGCTGGCACCAGTCCCAAAATGCCGCTATTCCGCTGGCAGGCTAGCCGAGTCTTCCGGGTCCGCGGCAGCGCGGCTCCCGTGTTGTGGAATAACTCTGCTCGGCGCGGCGGGGTAGTAATGATTGGACGTTCAGTCTGGAGCGGCTGGACAGTGTCGCTAGCAGTGATGTCATTTTCCCAAAATGTCCTGACCAATACCAATCCAATACCGGACAGGAGGCATTTCGGTTGACCAAATTCCGACCAATTTGGGTTGAAGCCAAAAATGTCCTAAATTTGACCGATTTGTAAATTATAGTTGGTGGTGGTGTATGTAATATGTATATTGCATAATGCATACAATACTTTGTTTATGGACCTCACTTACTCTTGTGAGCAACATCTTCTATCTTGATATAGTAATGATGTGTTCTTTTTAGTATTTATATTAATTGATAATTTTTTAGCAAATTAAGCATCAATTTGCTGGATAGAAATGAAAATGCGTAGAAATGTGACGAAAAAGTAGATTGTTTAAGATAAAGCTGACCAAAAAGTCTCCAAAAATGTTTAAGCCTGACCGACCGATTACCAAATCGGTCACACAATTTTTTCGGTTACCAAAATTTGTGTTACCGATTGACACCACTAGTTGCTAGACTGTCCCGCATGGATCGGACCGACTGGATGTCTGGATGGATGCATGTATGTCTGGATGTCTGAATGTCTGAATGTCTGGATGTTTGAATATGTCCGGATGTCTGGATGTCTCGATGTTTGGATGTCTGGATGTCTGGATGTTTGGATGTTTGGATGTTTGGATGTATGGATGTCTGGATGTCTGGATTTCTGGATGTCTGGATGTCTGGATGTCTGGATGTCTGGATGTCTGGATGTCTGATGTCTGTATGGATGTCTGATGTCTGTATGGATGTCTGGATGTCTGTCTGGATGCCTGGATGCCTGAATGCCTGGATGTCTGGATGTCTGAATGTCTGGATGTCTGGATGTCTGGATGTCTGGATGTCTGGATGTCTGAATGTCTGAATGTCTGGATGTTTGAATATGTCCGGATGTCTGGATGTCTCGATGTTTTGGAACTGTCTGGATGTCTGGATTTTGGAAATGTTTGGGATGTCTGGATGTCTGGATGTCTGGATGTCTGGATGTCTGGATGTCTGGATGTCTGGATGTCTGGATGTCCGGATGTCCGGATGCCCGAATGTCCGGCTATCGGGGAGGCTGGGACGGGAATACAGTCTCTCCAGGGACGGTGCAGTGACACGGGAGAGCTGGACGGGTTGGCTAAGGGGAGGCTGGGACGGGAACACAGTCTCTCCAGGGACGGTGCAGTGACACGGGAGAGCTGGACGGGTTGGCTAAGGGGAGGCTGGGACGGGAATACAGTCTCTCCAGGGACGGCGCAGTGACACGGGAGAGCTGGACGGGTTGGCTAAGGGGAGGCTGGGACGGGAATACAGTCTCTCCAGGGACGGTGCAGTGACACGGGAGAGCTGGACGGAGTGTGGCTAATGGGGAGGCTGAGGGAACACAGTCTCTCGGCAGGGACGGGCGCAGTGACACGGGAGAGCTGGACCGGGTTGGCTAAGGGGAGGCTGGGACGGGAACACAGTCTCTCCAGGGACGGCGCAGTGACACGGGAGAGCTGGACGGGGTGGTGGTTATGGGGAGAGATGGCCACACAGAGACGGCCAAATGGCAGCTAGTGGGGGTGGGGCATGACGGGCCCAGTGGAGTGTGGACCTTATTATTGCGCTGCTGGGTGGAATTAATGATGAATTGATTCGGTAATCATTTGGCCACGAAGAGTCCGGCTCCTTTGTTGTCTGTTTTTCGGAAATGTTTTGAATTTGCTCGTTTTGCATAAACTTTCCGTCTGATAGTCAATGCGTCTGTATCGTTAGTATAATCTTTGTCAACGTTTGCACGTTCCGCCCTGACTCAACTGGCTGAATATTTACCGCTGACACATTGTCTCTGAGGTTAATCCAGTCGCCGTGTCCGGTGCTGCTGGTAGTACGTGACCGGGGTTTTAACTGCATTATCTCCACACCAGCATGTCAGCGGGTTCGTCGTCGTGTCTAATTTCGGCCGGCACTTGTATCGTATGAGCTCCACGAACAATGTCGCTGAACACAAACCCACCCACCCACCCTACCTTACCCCACCCCAAGCCCCCCACCCCACCCCACCCCCACCCACCCCACCCACCCCACCCCACCCCACCCCATCTCACTGCATCCCACCGCACTGCACTATCTGCCGTGGCTGGTTCCAGTCACGTCGCTGGTCAGACCCAGTCGCTACTGGACGCTCGGTCCCACCTGGACACAGCGTTATATTCGACCTCACTTGGCTGCTGAGCTCTGGTGGAGCGGTGAACTGGCCGGTTATGAGAATGAGAGCGTCTGGCGAGACGATGAGGGGCATACTGTGATGAGATCCTCGTGTGATAACATTCTCCCCGTCGCTTAACTTAACAACCGGGCGCAAGCCTCAGCTCGTGTTTCAGAGAACCATGACTCAGAAATGCCAACTACTGCCATGTCATGAGACAGGAGCGGTTGGTTGTGTGCCCGCCTGGCTGGCCACTTCTGTCGTAATTACTTTACAGTCGGGCACGTGACTGAGCACGGCGTGGCCAGTGGCGTCCGGCCGCGTGTCGGTCGGGCCGTACTGTGACGAGCGCTGTATTTCACTGTAATTACGGGGAGCTGCGACAGCCACCTCTGACAGGGGATGATCGGCAGAGCTGCACAGCCACCTTCTCCGGCAGGGATTGTTATCGGCAAGGCTGCGGACAGCCCTCTCGACAGGGGATGTTATCGGCAGAAGCTGCTACCGCCACTCTCGACAGGATGTTATCGGCAGAAGCTGCGACAGCACCTCCGACAGGGGATGTTATCGGCCAGAAGGCTGCTAACCGCCACCTCTCGACAGGGATGTTATCGGCAGAGCGCGACCAAGCCCACCTCTCGACAGGGGATGTTATCGGCAGAGCTGCGGACAGCCCCTCTTTCGAAGGGGATGTTTATCGGCAGAGCTGCGGACACCCTCTCGACAGGGGATGTTATCGCCAGAGCTGCGGACAGCCCCTCTCGACAGGTATGTTATCGGCAGAGCTGCGACAAGCACCTTCTCGACAGGGGGATGGTTATCGGTCAGAGCTGCGACAGGCCCTCTCGACAGGAATGTTATCGCAGAGCTGCGACAGCCCTCTCGGCAGGGGATGTTATCGGCAGAGCTGCGACAGCCCCTCTCGACAGAGGATGTTATCGGCCAGAGCTGCGACAGCCACCTCTCGGCAGGTGTTATCGGCAGAGCTGCGACAGCCCACCTCTCGACAGGGATGTTGATCGGCCCAGAGCTGTGGACCGCCACCTCTCGACAGCGGGATTTATCGACAGAGCTGCGACAGCCCCTCTCGACAGGGGGATGTGGGTATCCGCCAGAGCTGCGACAGCACCTCTCGACAGGGTGTTATCGGCAGAGTTGGCACAGCCACCTCTCGACAGGGATGTTATCGGCAGGAGCTGCGACAGCCCCTCTCGACAGGGATGTTATCGGCAGAGCTGCGACGCCCCTCTCGGCAGGGGGATGTTTATCGGCAGAGCTTGCGACAGCCCCTCTCGACAGGGATGTTATTCGGCAGAGCTGCGAACAGCCACCTCTCGGCAGGGGATGTTATCGGCAGAGCTGCGACGCCCTCTCGACAGGGGATGTATCGGCAGAGCTGCGCAAGCCATCTCTCGGCAGGGATGTTATCGGCAGAGCTGCGACAGCCACCTCTCGACAGGGGATGTTATCGGCAGAGCTGCGACAGTCCCCTCGACAGGGGATGTTTCGGGCCAGGAAGCTGCGGAACAGCCAAACCTCTCGACAGGGGATGTTATCCGGCAGAGCTGCGACAGCCCCTCTCGACAGGGGATGTTATCCGCAGAGCTGCGACAGCCACCTCTCGGCAGGGGATGTTATCGGCAGAGCTGCGACCGCCACCTCTTCGACAAGGGGATGTTGTTCGCAAGACTGCACAAGCCCCTCTCGACAGGAATGTTATCGGCAGAGCTGTGGACCGCCACCTCTCGACAGGGGATGTTATCGGCAGAGCTGCGACAGCCCCTCTCGACAGGGGATGTTATCGGCAGAGCTGCGACAGCCGCTCTGCCCCTGTAGCTCAGTCGATTGTCCGCCCCTGTAGCTCAGTCGGGAGAGCGCTGGACTTCTACCTATCCCGGTAGTGGCAGCCCGGGTTCGAGTCGCTTCGGCGCTCGCTATTTGCTCCTGACTGGACTGGCCTTCGGCGGTTGGGCAGCAGGTCGCACTGAAGGTCAGTGTGCGTCAGGAGCGGGGCGGACCGGTCCAGGTATGGCGGGCAGTAAAAACTTTCGCTAAATTCTGCCGACCAACAGTAATTTGTACGATCGGGGTGGTGGAGTCAGGCTACGCAGCACAAGCTCTGCTTTAGTGCGGGTCCTGACTTCGGAAATCCATCCATACAAAACATTCGACTAAATTTATTTAACAAAAAAAATCGACAGGGGGTTTAGCGGCAGAGCTGCGGACAGCCACCCTCTCGACAGGGGATGTTATTGGCAGAGCTGCGACCGCTGCTCTGGTATCGAGCTGTGTTTGAGCTTGACAGGGGTGCTGGAGGATCTAATGTGCGACGATGACTTTTGAATGGTACCGACATCATTTACCTTTGTTTACAAGAGGAACTTATATCTACCCTTTAACATCCCAGGCATCATTAATATCTGCTCCTGGTTTAGACATGCAGACATCTCAGTTTCAACTGTTCTGACAGCACGTCCATCAGGAGGATATATACGCTCAAATTTTAATAGACTCAGCCGCTGGTGGCCACACATTTCATTCGAGATCCTGCCTGAACTGAAGAGCCTGATCTCTAATGAAATTAGACTGAAGCATGCCACCTTATATTTTGTAGGAGAAGCTTTGATTGGATGCTTTTATGGAAATTACGAGCCAAGCATTCAGCCGAGCATTGCACGCCACCTTCCCCTAACTAGATTATCGTTTCAGATGTCGGCTGCATCCGATACTGATGTGAATGTTTTGTGTATCGTAGCGAATTCACTCCCACCATCCTTCTTCTCAACATAATCTTAGCACGACGGGCAGCTCTGTGTCGTGCCCTGCAGTGAAGAGCAGATAAGCCAACTTGAAATCAACCACTCATCGACATGAAAATCTTAGGTTATTTGACAGGTTAAGTGACAGCCTTCCCTATTACATATGTATGTACTGCAGTTTGGATAGTGTCTGACTGTGAACTCTGAACCATATGTCGCATATGTAGCCAGTAGCCGCTCATCGATTCTTCGGGGCACCGGTCATACATCATAATCGGCGTCACCTTCTCCCCAACAGAGCATGCTGACCGAGTTCAACAAGGAGAACGAGGCGTTCATCAACAGCAAGAAGTCGCCGTCGGAGGTGGTGGCGCCCTGGGTCGGTTACGCCGATGAGGAGACTCTGAAGGAGCAGATTCTGGCCCTCTCCACGGTAAGTACACAGCCTGCAGCTTCCCGATGCAGTGTGAGCGACATGCTGCTCAGCTGCTATACTTGGTATACATAATATGTTATATGAGTGGTTTATGGTAAGTGTTGAGTGGAATCAGTTCAAGGTCGGCCATGGCTAGTAACGACATGGAAAACGACCATACATCCTATAGACAGTTCAAGAAAGTGGTTAAAAAGAGTAAAAAGAGCAATGTTTGGCCATCATTAGTGTGGTCTGGGTGCAGGGATGTTTGTCCGGCTTGTCTGGCTTTGCAGCGTTCCATACAGCGGCAAGGCATGTTACTGCAGTGTATAGCTTTACGTTCAACAACAGAAACCAAGTAACTTGATCGTTTCACTGTGATTGTCGCTCAAGCAGAAGCCATACCTAAATGGATCGGTGGCGTATTAGGAGTTCTAATTGGGTACCTTTCACAGGATAACTTCTATACATGTGAAGACCAAGAAAACAAGGCGTTTGCTTCTTTGCGATATTGTGAAAGTGTATCAGAGAGCCTTGAGTTTTAATAAGAAACGCGTATTGGACAATACTGTAGGGATTCAGTAATGATTTTGACGGATAAGTTCAATGGTAGATAGTGCTTTGGATATCGGATTAACTGAATGATGTTTCATCATTTTGGTTGAATCGGCTTTCGTGAAAATATATTATAAATAAAAAATAGTCATTTGTGTATCTGTCTAATATAAATAGTAATATCACGCTCGTATAGTATTACATTTGTCCAATGTTGCTTCATTCCAGGCTCCGCGAAGTTATATGAATCCCTGCAACATAAACCCCAATCATCATTGGATTGTTTCTTCTTTCTTCTCGCACACAAGTTTCTAAAAGCACTAAGTCTTAGAAGATCCTAAAGTTGTGAACTTGTTTACGCTGTTCAGGCTCATCCTTTAACTTTTTTTCAAGCCATTACGATAACTGGATAGCAAGTTAAAGCAATATCCTGCAAGAAAACATGTTTACGTTCTGTGTAGCCGTACATACCGTACCATTGTCCGATACCTGTTGCCGTGGTGTGGTGAGTTCAGGCCTCGATCCCTCTCCCTATGGACCATCTTTCTCCTCCCGGCCTGGGAACGGGTCCGGCCCGACCCCTCTCCCTATGGACCGTCTCTCCTCTCCCGGCCTGGTAACGGGTCGCCCGAACCCTCTCCCGGCCTGGTAACGGGTCCGGTCCGACCCTCTCCCTATGGACCGTCTCTCCTCCATCCCGGCCTGGTAACGGGTCCCGGCCGCGACCCCTCCCTATGACCGTCTCTCCTCTTCCCGGCCTGGTAAACGGGTCCGGGCCCGACCCCTCCCCATGCGACCGTTCTCCTCTCCGCGGCCTGGTAAGGGTCGGCCCGACCCTCTCTCCGCCTGGTAACAGGGTCCGGCCGACCCTACTCCCTATGGACCGTATCTCCTCCCGGACCTCTGGTAAACGGGTCCGTGCCCACCCCTGCTCGCCTATGGACCGCTCTCCTCCTCTCCGCTGGTAAGGGTCCGGCCCGACGCCTCTCCATGGACCGTCTCTCCCGGCCTGGTAACGGGTCCGGCCCGACCCCTCTCCCGGCCTGGGAACGGGTCCGGCCCGACCCCTTCTTTCGCCGGCCTGGTACGGTCCCGGTACCGACCCCTCTCCCTATGGACCGTCTCTCCTCTCCCGGCCTGGTAACGGGTCCGGCCCGACCCGTCCCGCTGACCACCACCCACTGGTGACGTCATCAATCGATGGCCATTGTCTTCTCGGCTATCTGGGCTCTGTGGCCGTGGCTGGGCCAGCGTGCTATCTGAGCCGGCTGCTCCGGACCAGTGACTCGGTGACTCTCTTGGTTACCTCCTGGTTGTGGCAGTGCAGCCTCGCGGCCGGCTGGGTCCGCTCGCTCCTCGATCCCTTGGTCTCTGGTCAACCACTGGCGGGTGATGATCATTGTTTCTGTCTGTATTTTGGACCGTTGTTTTAGGCCTGAAAAATTATACCAGCAGCATTCCTCCATCACTAAAAACGCACTAATCATCAGCTTGGCTGCGCGCTCGTTATCCAGTAGAAGCCCTGCCGTCGAAGGGAAAGGTGTCAGGTCAGATCTGGCTGAAATACCCCGGCGACTGTGTCTCTGCTGACATGACTTTGTTTTGCGCGACCAGACAGGTTGTATTTCATGCGCGTTACCTATGTTTTATTTCATTTTAAGTTCATTTGATGAATGATTAATTCATTTGATGAAATGAATGAAACTAAGATTCCAGAGTTTCAGTGTCATCTATCTTTATGTTAATGATACAAGTTTCTGTATTATTGGTAACGAGATCCAACTTGCGTGGTAACCATGGCTTTGGAACGTGCTTTCGTCCGGGAATCTAATCTGACGTCTGATAAGACACTGACCAGTGGCCATGTTGACTACGCTCGTGAAAAGTCATTGCATTCACCAGACGCCTGTGCTTCTTCTGAGATGTTCTTTTATACTATACTTATGTCAGTTATCCATCAGTTTCCCCATTTTCCTCAGCCACCTCTGCTGATAAGCAACCGCTACAGGAATATGCGTTAACGCACCCCCCCCCCTAAAAAAAAAAGGTTCGAAGAGAATTGATAAGAGTTGGAGAAAGTTTAGCAGCTTGTTCATTGTAAGGAGGTTGTTCAAAATGATCATTTGTGCTAAAAGATATATTATTTTATTCAATAGAAAGGCCAAACATATTCTGAATAATTTTAATTTTTTAACAATAATTTTGGCATTTCTTTTGAATAAAATAATATATCTTTTAGCCCAAATGATCATTTTGAGCAACCTTCTTAGAAGAGAATTGACCAATGTTAACTCTGCTTTCCCCCGATATGGCCAACAACTCTGTGTTGATATGATCTAGTGTCTTTGTTTGAAAAGTCATGAACCGAGTCAAAATGCTTTGCAACTCCTCGCCTATCCTTGAGAAATATCGCGACCTTTGTTGTGAATGAATACCAGTCCATAAAACATAAGATCTAAATGAATAATGGTCTTATCGATGCATATCCAAATAACACATCACTCACTCCATTGCAGTTGGGCGCCATATGACCTGAGTGATTGTGTTGACCTAAAACCACAATCCACTCACCCCTATTACGCCACATTCTGAATCACAAAATACTTTCTCTGTCGGATCAATCATTTGTTTGACACCCGTCGTATATATCCTGCTCTTTTTTTCTTCTTATCTTTCTGCTTACCCTCAACTGCCTTCTTTCCGCATCATATTTGACATGCGATACCCCGATATGCGATATTTTGCTAGCCTGTCGTTTTCAATCATATCGTATGTATTGTTTTCGCTTGCCCTCGCCTTCTCTGCCGCTGTTTTGCCACCAGAGCCGCGCGCTATTAGCCTGAGACCGGTGGCGGTCGCTATTGCTGGAGTCGGCGGGCGGTGTCGGGTGGTCGGTGCCGGGTGGTCGGTGCCCGGTGGTTGGTGCCGGGTGGTCGGTGCCGGTTCTGGTGTCGGTTCTACTGACCAGCGACTGGTGCTTCTCGTCACGGCGCTGTCTCAGTCACCAGCCCGGCGGCCGGCCCGGCTCGTCTGGGTGCCGTGGCGCCCCGTTGGCTGGCGCTCACACAGCCGGCGGGCCGTGACAGGCTCGAGAAGGCGCCGCGCCGTACGGGGCGCCGTATTGATCTCTCTGGCTGGCTGCCGCCTCTGCCAGAAGCCGCCGCCACCGCCACCGCTGCCGCCGCTGCTGCTGCTGCTGCTGCTGCTGCTGCGACGACCCTCGCGGCCGGCCGGCTGGCCTGCTGACGTGAAGTGGCGGGCAGAGGACTGTCATCTGGCGGGTAGTTGGCCCGAGAGACCTGGCCCTGGCCTGAGACCTGACGGCTTGCGGGATGTTGGTCAGTACCGCCGGACGCGGACTGATCATGACGCCGTCTCTGAGTCGGGCCCGGAGTCGCCGCTGTCTCGTGGTTGCGGCCCGTTTCAGCGTAGTGTGAGCGTTTCGCCGGGTCAGCGCGGTACTCTGCCACACACCGCTGACTGAGGGGTGGGATGAGGCAGCGGCTCTGCTCGGCAGGGCGGCCGGCGCCGGGACTGTATCGATCGGGGACTGTCGGCCCGCGACCCGGCGACGTCGCCGACTACC